>JAOTOM010000886.1:0-49746 GCA_034440615.1 Ashinkailepas kermadecensis | reverse complement strand
CGAGCTACCACGGCCCAGCCACGCCACGACTTCCTGGTTCCCGCGGCCCGGTGACGATTCGGCAGTCCGGTCACTGCGGCGGTGTCCAATCGATGTGTTCATTTTGTCGGCGGCGACCCCTCGACCGCCCCCGACGATGGCCCCTTCCCTCCGGTCGAGGGCCTCGCGAGTCCGGCAGCTTCCCCTCGATCCCGGCTGCCGTGGGGCTTCCTCCATTTGAGGACGCAAGGCTGTATTGCGTTGTTCTTCGCTGTCCGGAAACCGTCGATCGCATTATCCCCTCGGAGCAGAGGGGTCGCCCCATGGGCGACGATTTCTCTGGGCCGAGAGTGACATCTCGAAGCCGGAAGTGCGCGACCAGCGGCCCTCCAGAGTCGATACCCGGCAATCGGTCGCCGTACACTGCTGCTGTTGACGGGCGTGCGGATTATATGTGAAATTGCGGCGTGCCGGCAGCAAGGCGATGCTGGGGCCGATGTGTTTGTTGTGAGCGGCGTGTCACCGATTACACCTGCTTCGGTGTTGACGCCCAGAGTCAATGTCGATCACATCGCTGTGAGATGAAATGTCGAGCTTTCCTCTGGTCAGTTTTAGCTATCACAAGTGCAAAGACGGTACAAAGTGTTCTGGTGCGTATTCGGGCTGTAGATAAGCGGGCGTGGTCAGATCAGTCTAGTGTAGACAGTCGAGTTGTGCTTCTACCTAGCTGTGCTGCTGTGCGATAATCTTGTCAGCTGTCTGGCCGTGTTTTCTTTGGGAACCATGATCCTTCGATCCCATGAATCTGCATGCGGACCAAGGTAGCCTAACGAATTCTGGTGATGTTAGTGGCCGGTGTCGATACCAACCTTTCACGGGCTTGCTTCTCTTGTAAGGGCCACGTTGCATTTATAAACCATGATTGCCTTGCGAGCTACAATAAACACGTTCTGCAGTTAAGGTGCATGTTTCGTCGGAACTTCTAGTGTTCGACAGATAGAGGTACATCCAGCAGCGGGAAACGAGTATCAGTGTTCCCGGGATGAGAAGGTCACGCCCATCACAGGGCCACTCACTGGATGCGGCATCACTTGTCGGTGTCTCACTGCTCAGCACTCACTGTAATGGAGTTATCACCAGAAGTTCCCTCCCCTTCCCCCATCCCACTGATCCTGAACGTCCATGGATTGAGGCTCTTGTGTAATCATATTTGTATGAATATCTTAGTTATGGGCGCAATATGACCATAGTTGTCGACGCGCCCTAAAGCCCAAATAACAAACAAACAAGAGGCTCTTGTGTTGGGCGTGGCGACGCTCGTTTGCGATGACCTGGTTCTGAGGTGACCTGATGCTGGTTCCTAGAGAGGATCAGCCCGCATTGCCCGCCTCTGGCCACCTCAGTGTCGCATCAGTGCCGCGTCGGCCATAGGTGGTGGGGTAGCGCGAGCAGCCGATGTGTTGCCGGGAGTAGGGGCGGATCCAGAAATCGGAATTGAGAGGATCAAGAACGGCTTTGGATAGCAAGATTTTCTAAATGTTCCTTCAAGTGCTCAAAACCTCGTATTTGGTTAGATAGCGTATGTACGATACCTTGAGGCAATATGTTGAAACATGCTCATAGATTTGGTGAACGTCACGCGTTGTGCATCCCCCCTCGATAAAAAAAAATTGGGGAAAGGAAGCTGCCTCTGCCCATACGCAGATCCGATAGTTGCTGAAAAGGTCGTATAGGCCAAGGCTATATATAAAGGCCGCCATATAATTATATATAAACGTCGCCATATAATAATTACATATAAAGGCCGCCGGGGATACCTGGCGATGCGACGGGCAAACTCAAGCACCGCCTTTTGTAAGCCATATATGGGTTGGAGGGTGGGCCTGGGAACATGTTCCTTGGTGGTCTGAGAGCCCCTCTCACGCCGAACAGCGTGGACGTCGCCACGCAGTTTCGATATGGGGAACGAATTTTTTACGCAACGCCATAGGCCTAGTGCTAAACTTTACGCATTTTGTGGGGACGACATCCCTGGTCTTCTGTCGTGGCGATGCCCACACTTATGAAAACCCGTTGATGCCCATATGGCGCCTGTGAGAGGACCTGCGGGATATGTGAATCACTGTACAGCTGGACCCACCACGAGTTCATTTAATCTTCCTGCGATGAAATCCTGGGTACGCCCCTGTTGCAAGTTGTGGCTGATATGAGCCGCAACGTGTCCGGGCCGTTGCGGTGCACTGTGTGTGGCCGTTGCGCAGCAGGGACGGATCCAGAAAATGTTACGGGTGGCACTTGTCTGGAGGGGCGCAATTTATTCGGTGGGACGCCACTGCAAAGGTACCTGGAGAGGCGCCTTCGACTGAAAATTCGTTGACGAGGGGAGGGGTGCACTCGAGCCGGATCGGAGGAACTCTATATTCCATGGGGGAGAACACATGCTCTCAGTGCCTACTTGTCCAATTGTTTTGTCATTATTTGGGAGAGCGGCGGAATATAGATGGTTCGGATGGTGAACCCGCAACCACCAATGGTCGCGGACCTCCAACCCAGTAAAAAAAAAATTAGCAGCAGGAGTGTAGCTTTGCATGTTTTTGGAGCCCCCCCCATTTTGGCTCTTCCCTCCCAATAATCTCAGCTTGTAGCATGGACCTCTATATGGTATCCCCCAATCCATTTGGGCCCGCTCATTGCCTTCATGTATTTCCAGCCAACAATTTGCTTCGGCAGAGCCAAGTTTTGCTTCGGCACCTCGGGCTAGTTCAGCCCAATATAATTGGATTTTTATCCTGATCGTAACTGCCCCAGTATGCCCAAGTCTAGCCCGTTCGGGGCCGAAGCGGGACTGCTATTGCATGGGCTGAATTCGGGTTGAAATCAGGTTTGCCGTACCAATAGGAGACACCGCGCGGAAGTTTCCGGACGCAGCCACCAGAGCGGCGACACAGGCGAGTAAGACATGAGTTGCTCGCCGGATTAGTCGTGCCCATACCTTTAGTTGTGAAGAGCGGGAAATTGGAGTGGAAGGAGTTCTTGAAATTAATTACTTGATGTTGGTGAGTTCTAAGCTGAGTTACTGGTTTCGCAGATAGGTCATTTCAGTGTCTGGGTAGAGCACATCACGAGTAGATCCAGGAACTTGCGTGGATGGAGGGATGGCACTCGTCCGAAAGGAGCGTCATTTTCTTGGAGGAGCGCCATGAGCGGGGGGGGGGGTGCACTCCAGCGTGTTGAAGGGTCGCCTTTTGCTCGGAACAGGGGGGGGTCATTTTTTATCTCCGGGGGCGCCATGGCTAAATGAAATCCTCCGAGAAGGGAGTGGGAGAGGGTGGACTCAGGCCTTACCGGAGGGGAGCATTATTCCAATCGGGAGGGCGCTACCTTTACTTGTGGGCACATGGCCCCAGACTCCCCCCTGGGGCACACTTCACAGGAGATTACACCACCTCGACTGTAGTCCAGATAAAGGAGAACCTGGCCGCCCGTGGTGCTCCTTTGCACGGAAGGTGCCATGTCCTCGCCCTTTGCATGGTGGATGGGCATCCCCTTGATCCCTATATCCGCCGCTGATGAGACCTGTATATTGTCGTATGATGTGATTTGAACTGTGTACCTGATGTTCTCAGGGGTTGGTGTAATGTTTCATACATAATGCATGCTATTGTTTTCTTGTTGCTTTCTTATTTCATTCCATCATGGATGCAGCATATATTTTTTGTTTACCACCTGTTGGTATTCATGGGCTAATGCAAAGGTGAAAGAGGAATTTTATTTGTCCAAAAGCAAGGCATAGCAGGTTACCAATTTGTTCCTACCTGGGTGCAATTTCCCAAATTAAATTATCAAATTATAGATTTGAAACTACCAATTACTGTGCGTGCACTACAAGTTTTCCAGCCTAACTTCAGCCAAGGGATCTTAACATTGCTCACAGGGACAGGTCAGACGCGGATCCAGGAATTTTCATGGAGAGCACTCGTGTGGGGGCGTTATTTCCTCAGTGGGGCGTCATTGCGAAACACCACAGCGAAAGTCGTTGGAGCTGCGCCTTCACCGGAAAGTCTGTTAAGGGAGGAGAAGCAAGTGCACTCGACCGTACTGAAAATGAGTACATTTTACTCTCAAGAGAGCGCATTTCCTCTCAAAGCGGGGCCTTTGGCTGAAAAAATACGTTGAGCGAGGGGTGTCTTGGCACCCTAACCTTCCCGGAGGTCAGAGGGGCGCCATCTTTCCATGGGGGCATGTCCCCAGTGGTCCCCTGTATCTGCCCCTAGAGTAGGTGCCCTCAAAGGTGTACAGAACAACGTCCCTGGTAACTGCCTAGCATAGGTATATGTTCTGAACATTATTGGGAGGGCACAATACATGGAATTAATGGGCAGACCCAAATGGATTTGGGACATACCACATAGGGTCCCATGTTAAAAGTTGAATTTATTGGGAGGGCACAGGCAACATGGAGGCAGGGGCATGTGCCCTCCCAAAAGCACACAAAGCTACACCCCTACTGCCCATGATCTATGCCGATATCCAACAGGTCTTATCTCAACCCAGCCACAAACACTGATCCGATTTTAAAGCATTAACACAGTATCATGATGAAGATCGTCGGCAATTGGGAAGCGAGCATTAGCATATTTTCCGCTCCTTTAGAAATACTCATCATGCGACGTTTCAGCAACTTTAAGGTGATGGGACCACTTATTTTTGGTGCAAATGCCTACTTTTCATGTTATAAGCAAAATAATTTCATAAGTGGCTTTGAGTTAGGTAGCATAGCATAAAAAGAAATGTTTAAAAAGGGAACATGACCTAACCTAAGCCAAAAATAAAATCACAAATATAAAATTAGAAAAATGTCAAGCAATTTTTCTGAAAATTCTCAAAATTAAAAAAGAAACCTAACCCAGCCTAACACAACCTAGCCTAATCTGCTTTTGAAGGAAAAAAGTCCATTATAAAAAATTGTGAAAAAAAATATTGGAAACTTTGTAGTATTATTGTGCTTTAAGGTGGTAACAAGAAAAGTGTGTACATGCATTTTCCTCCATGAGGCCAAAAAATGGGTTAGGTTTGGTTAGGTTAGGTTAGTTTAAGCTTTTTAAGTTGGAACTTTTTTCAAAGAATTTTGTTAGAATAATTTTTTTTTAATCATTTCCACAGGGAGTAAGTGGTCCTATTACCTTAGTCACCTTCATAAACATGGTATTCTGAAGGGGGGAAAAAACGGCAAAAAAACCTTATACTGGAAATTTACCTTCGGTAAATTTGTCTTAAAAGGTGTTTTTTTTCTTCAGAATACCATTGTTTATGAAGGTGACTAAGATGATGGGACCACATATTTTCTGTGCAAATCAAATGCATTCAAATCACACCAGAAACAACCAGAAAACAATATCAAGGTGAACCAGCGGGACAGCTGTAACTTCCGAATGAACTCGCGAATATACACGCAATCCTTATTTCAGACAGCCCATTACATCGCGCAACTTTTAATCGTAGATTTACTTCTCTCAGGGTCAATTGTCAAGGTCAATAATAACCTAAAATGACGGGGACAGTCCTAGCTCATGAGCGATGATATGCACACTACCAAATTGTTACTTAAAGAGTAGGTGATCACCGTGCAAAGGTCAGAACGCATTCAAAACTACGGGAACGGTTGCGCCTCCCGAAATATGGGACAGATGCGCACAAAGAGGGTATTGACGGACAGCACCTGGCGGGGTGCATCTTTTCATCGCACATCGCAGCAGGTCAAGGTCAATCATAAAGGTCAAAAATGTCCTAGAATGATGGGGACTGCCATAGCTCCCTAACTTAGGCACATCAATCCTTGCAGTCGTCATTGTCAGGAAGCTGACCACTGTGCGCAACTTTTAGTCATATTTTTAGTCCGCTCAAGGTCAAGGTGAAGGTCATAGTACACTTGAAATGTGCTGGGACAGTTCCAGCTCATGAGCGATGGCATGCACTCTACCAAATTGTTACTTGAAGAATATATGACCACCGTGTACAACTTTCAGTTGTATACTTCATTAGGTCAAGGTCAATTACAAAGGTCAGAATGCATTCAAAACTACGGGAACGGTTGCGCCTCCCGACATATGGGACAGATGCGCATAAAAATGGTATTGACAGACAGCACCTGGCGGGGTGCATCTTTTCATCGCACATTGCAGCAGGTCAATGTCAATCATGAAGGTAAAAAATCTCCTAGAATGATGGGGACAGTCATAGCTCCCTAACTTAGGCATATCAATCCTTGTAGTCGCTATTGTCAGGAAGCTGACCACCGTGCGCAACTTTTAGTCATATTTTTAGACCGCTCAAGGTCAAGGTGAAGGTCATAGTGCAATTGAAATGACCGAGGCAGTTCCAGCTCATGGGCTGGAAGCATGTACACTACCAAATTTATATTTGCAGAATAGGTTATCACAGTGCATAACTTTCAGTTGCATACTTCGTTAGGACAAGGTCAATTACAAAGGTCAGAATGTATTCAAAACTACGGGAATGGTTGCGCCTCCTGACATATGGGACAGATGTGCACAAAAGTGGTATTGACGGACAGAACCTGGCGGTGTGCATCTTTTCATCGTATATTGTGGCAGGTCAAGGTCAATCCCCAGCCAGCATGTTAACCGGGCCCCGACTGGGGCCCAGTTGGGCAGACGGCAGGGCACTGGCCTTGCAGCCCGACTGGGCCCCAGTTGGCCCATGCAACATTTATTCGCTGGGGACCCACTTGGCTCCGGTCTGTTTTCTGACCGGGGCCCAGCTGGACAGCGACTGGGCACGTCAGTCTACATCGAGCCCAAGCGTGGCGCGGACTGGGCGCGGACCGGGCCCCGGCTGGGCACGCGAGTTTACACCGAGCACAAGCGTGGCACGGACTGGGCACGGACCGGGCCCCGGCTGGGCACGCGAGTCTACACCGAGCACATGCGTGGCACGGACTGGGCGCGGACCGGGCCCCGGCTGGGCACGGACTGGGCGCGGACCGGGCTCAGGCTGGGAACGGGTTGGGCGCAGACCGGACTGAGGCTGGGCACGAACTGGGCATCGGCTGGGCTCGGACCGGGCGTTGAGTGTGCAACGAGCAGGGCCGGGGTTGCGCCCCAACTGGGTACCCCATCCTGATTCGTACTGGTACGGGGTGCCGCGTCCGGTCGGCTGACTATCGCTGCCACCTCGTCCCCAACCAAACGTTCACACCATGGTGGTGGTTGCAGCACTGGCCGAAATTTATACATATGCCGTGTTGACACTTATTGAATTAATTTCGAAAAATAAAGTATTTCAGCGTAATAGTGACGTAGTGAGACGCACACTTGACACACCACTTCATTCAACATTTGATGTTACGTTCTGTGTAGACCACCTTGGGCGTTTCCACCGATAAGCGCGGTTCGCTCCCAGCTGTCACCGGTTTTTAAATGCCGTGTACAATGCAAAACGTATATTACTTCTTGGCATAATACAATTACGTACATCTCTACTACTCTAATACTCTACTCTACACCAATAGTCGCTAAACGCCAGCTGTGAGCTCCCGCGACTGTCGGTTTCAGGCCGAGGTGACGCTTCACGTCTCACCCGTCGCGGTATCGCGCTCCGGAGCGCGGCGCTCGACCTGCGGTGTTTGGCGGTCATTGTGGACCCGCTCTAATCTCCTGCCGCCCCGATCCCGCGATCCCTGTAGCCACCTGCCCGAGGCGAAATCGATTTCTCGCGTGGTACTTTCGGCCGTCCTCATGTTCTTCACCGCCACTGAAAAGCGCGAAACCATCAGATGTCGCCTCAATCCTTTTAGTACTTCGCACAAGTTAGGCACACCAAGGTTGGTTGAATGGCTATTTACACTCTTAACTAAATCAGCCAAATCCACTATCTCGTTATTGTGGTTTAGGGGCGAATCAACTGCATAGGTTATACAGCGCCCATTAGGTTAGTCGAGCCAGGTATAAATGTATCGGTGTCAAGTAAGTGGCGATAGTACGCATAACAGCATGCTATGGCATTTCATGACATCGTATTTTGCACAGCCAGGTGATTGATATCCATGTGCTACATTTGTGGGCGGGAGTACACCAAATCAAAACCAACAGCAGACAGAAACTGGGGGAGTTTTGCGACGCAGCGGGACCCAATCCACCATCTCACTTGCACAAGAAAACCGCAGTTCTCGTCGTTTACGGAAGGCATGCAGCAAGTGGTATAGATCAGCTGGTTTATCTGACCATGTAAGGTGATGCTACCCATGGGTAGAAGTTAAAATAACGGAGGATGGAGAAGTGATAAACGTCAAACTTCGTGATATTGCTACGGCACAACCTGATGTTATTGGGGATGGTAGTCCCGAACCGCTCCAAAGGAAGGTAGCTCACCTATCCCAAAAGCGCATAGTATGATGGACATATGCATAAATCACATAACACGAACGATGCTCGTGGTTGGTGAAAGCCGGGTAAAATATGGAAGCTGGCAGTTTGCAGGCTGTAGGGTTCCAGTATATCCCGGATTAATGAGGGAATTTCACTATACCTTTGGGGATTATGGATTGTGACATACAAATAGGACGTCGGTATGCTTAGTGTAGGACCAACGACTACCTGGGCACATTTACCATGGAACGAGCTGCTTATACAGCCACCTTCCAAAGGATTGGACATTTTCAGAGCCAAAGCACCGATATGAAAAAAGTATAATTACGATGGGTTTATTAACACGCGCACTGGAGGGGGGGGCGAAATCCGCCCACCCCTCCGGTTTTTCGCAAATAACTGCAGATTTTACCTGTCGATATACGCAATTTTCGGTGTACCTGCCTAGAAATGAACGGCACGTCGTTTAAAGTAAGAAAAATTGAAATCTGCCGAAAATTTTTCAAGTTAGGGGCCGCTAAAGTCAAAAAATGTTTTAGCGCCAGACCACCAAAATCGGCGCTGATGCGCTTCCAGTATACTGACAAAAGGGAAGTGTTCTAGGCAACACTAGCGACTTGTTTGATGCATATTGATATGCTGTATAGTTTCAAGGTCATGTTAGGTCACCAAGGTGAAGTCAGGTCAAGTTCATGACAGGTTAATGGAACCAAACTTGATCAACTGGAATGTTGCCATAAATGCACTACTGGTTGTCATTTGTACTGTTTGTCATTGCGTTTCCATACTTTATTCATGTACTTCACTCCCTTCTTCACGAAGCCGATTGCTCCGAGCTGCCCGACGGAGCAGTCGGGCGGGCGGGCGGCCGGTTCCGGTAACTAGAACAGGTAACTGACCTGATAAAGTGGTGCTATATAGGTGACCTGAGGTCAAATGTTGGGTCTAGCATCTGCATTGCATCATTAGTAATGTCCAAGACATCATTCATGCCCATTTTTGAGCATTTAAACACAATCACAGCGATCCATAACGATGACAAGCCAAGCCACGCAAAACCGGAAATTTGTGTCCAATCTGACCTCATTTGACCTTGAAGATATTGACCTAAGGTCACGAAAATTGCACACAATAGAGTTCACTACCGTGCCCATCCACCCTGCGAATTTCGTTCCTCCAGCTTTACTAGGAGCCGAGATCTTATGGGGGGCGGAATCCGCCCCCCCCCCCCCCCTCCAGTGCGCGTAATTCTCAGAGGCCCTCCAGGGCGCGTGTTAAGCGGTTGACTACTAGGAAGTACTTACAGCAGCAAAGGATTGAGAGAGGATGCACGTGAAGGTAACAACCACAATACACCACATACCTTCTCCACCGAATATAAACATCATTCATCAGTATATTGGAACTAAAGCAGCCTTCATAGCTTCAACGAATCATTACCAACAGTTGAATCGTAACCCAATTATGTAAGATGGCTTCAGAAGCTCCTTAAAGTTTTTTGTTCGCCGCTTCTTAACGCGGCACGCTAGAGCTATGAAACTTCGTGACGTCTCCTAAAATTATCTTCGGCGTATGATGCCGCTTTTTGTTATTGATGAGAGGCGGCTATAGACAGTGAGCTTGGAGGTCATGTTTGACATTTTTTAACAGTATCATGAGCTTTAAAGCCAGACAGATATCTTATAAACACAGACATCTTATGTATATCAGGACTAGATTCTTGACAACACCGTTGGTGAAGAAGACATACATACTGAGTGCACATTTAACGTCACTAGATATGTGCATAAATGGCAGCGGCGGTTCCAGGGTAACGAAGTAAGGAGGTAGTGGTGGTTTCAAAATAATAGCAAACCGAAACCTCGACACATCACATCATTGCTGATTTCTTGAGAATTCGCATTGCAATGGAAGCTGATCATTTCCGAGATGGGCGGATCAAAGCCAGCTTTGGAGTCATGGACGATAATTGGCCGTAATTGGCCAAAAACGTCCGCCAGAAGTTCAGCTACAATGGATGCTTCCATGGTTCTGTAATTGAACTGCATTACAACACCAATAATGCACTATTAAATTTGATTCAATTAGTAACTGGACCTCAATGTGAAATTAGAGCTTTGGTAAGACACAAAAATGTCATTATTTCCCATTTTTTCCTCCCTCATCCGCCGGTTTCGACATTTCAGTTTTGTTTGCAACACTATTGTGGGCAACGTTACAAGCTTTCAAACGATATCTTTAAGAAATATTGGTCCATAACTTATCGAGATCTGAGGAGGGGCTAAATGGGGGGGGGGGATAAGCACCAACGTAACATTGCGATATATTTTCATGCCTTACACAATAGTGTTAAGCTACCAATCACAATCCTGGCCCTACTCCTGTAATGGGCTATGAGGGAAACTCAGACGTCAATCATGAAATGATAGCGTATTATTACTTACTGATCATGGTCTGATGCAGACGCGTTCCCTGGAACTTCGTCTTCCCTCCGCGCTTAGACTTCCCGGTCAGTGAGAACAGGTCAGATGCGGCGCTGTACATGGCAGCCGAAGAACACAGCCGCACTACTGCTGTTACGGTGTCACCACCCAGGGTGGCCAAGTAGCACGCCTGGAAGCATGGGTAACTTTTGTTTATCTGATTGAAGGAAACATATTCGGGTGCTACATGATCAATGAAATCGGTGCGCCCTAAAGCGAAAATAACTAACTAGCTTAGATTGCAGGTGACGGATGCTGGCTGAGACTCATGGTATAAACTGTTTGAAAAATCAGCCCCAGTCTGATGCTGTTAAGATGACAATTGAATCCAAAATATGCCCAAACCAACAGTATTTTTTCACCCATGGGGATTCTTCAGCTGTTGACAGCTAAAGAAGAGCTGAAGAAACCCAAAGGGTGATATATACTGTTCGTTTGTGTTGGTAAAATGCAAGCAACATCGTCAGTGAAACAGCGGAAGTAAGCGAAAGTCAGCGAAAGTCAATCAGAATGACATGCCCTGGGGTGAAATACAAGTGATACCATGCTGTGCTACGATCCTCATTTTGTCAGATGTAAAAGCGAGTTAATGAGGAGTATAAATCACAGAAAACTTGATTTCAGATAGGAAGCGAAAAAGCTGTCCTGATTGAACAACGGAAGACTTGTCGCCTAATGCTCCCCTGAGGGAGAGAGAAGCACGTCAAAAGTAGCGTCTTCGCTCATGGATAAGTCGGCAGCAGGCTGTTCCTTTGGGCATCTTTTGGATTAATGCACGATTATGACAGGGTGAAACAATGGCGAGTTTTCCTAAGAGACATATTCCTGGGTAAGTTAGATGCTCCAAGAATATTTAGGGCAGTACTCGGTAGCTAAAACAGTTAAGTACGGCAAGGGTCATCTGTTACGCAGCAACAAAAACGACACCGATGCTACGCAGTCAGCAACGAAGCCATGACACAAAATACAACTTCAAAACTAGAATACAGTCCTGTCTGCATTGAAGAAACTGTACGATAAACATACATAAATCAAACCATACCAGTAAGCTGCGCCGTTCTGGATACTCCAAGTGCTCCATCAAAGCTGCAATGTCTTCGTGGCTGCGAGCCGGGATCGGAAGCCTCTCGGGTTTCAGCGACGTCACTGCCTTCCCTAGGAGGGCATGTAGGCGTGCAGAAAGAGCATCCTACTTTTTGATGACTACATCCAGCTTAACAAGCACGGATGACAGTAGTCTTCTGGTAGCCTCTGCAGCACATTTGCAGATAACATTAATTGTGGGTTGTGGAAGAGCCACCAAACATCCCCACACACCTTGCTTCAAGATGTCATCAGCCAACGCAGGTAACATAATCTTCACAGCTGTCAATATTTCCTAAAATTAATGTCATCATATAAAGAATACCATAGTAATGATCAGTATGATGCTGTTCTTCATTGGCAATATGCATTGCCCAACTGAACAAAGCAGCAGGCACTGTCCAACGACAGCAGGCATTCTCTCCCCCCCCCCCCGCCAGTCCACTCGAAACCGGTTGGCTGAAATCCCATGCAAATCCTTTTTTCTACTGAAAAAAATTCCAACAATTATTTTCTTTAACAAATTACATAAAGAACAAACATATTCCAACCTATTCTAAGCTAGCCTGAACTGTTTTTGAAGAAAACAAAATCAATTAATTAAAATGTCATTAAAGAATTGTTCATAACTTGCAACAAAAGATTAACCAGGCCTGATTTAACCAAACCTAGTCCCTTTGTATGCTTCATGGAGGTAAAATGTGGATAAAACTTATCTTGTGGTTACCTTAAATTCAATTACACCAAAGGTAATTCTTCTTTATGGAAAATTTCCAGAAAGTTTTTCAAGAAAAAAAAAACCTTTTTATTTTGAAGAAAAAAATATTGAAAAGTTGTTTCACTTACCAGAAAAACCTAACATAACCTGACTTTACTAAACCTTACCACTTTGTATGATTCATGGATGTAAAATGTATGTAAAACTTGTCTCATTATTACCCTAAACTGCAGTAATACAGCCTTTTTATGTGAAGGAATGTTGGATTGACTGTGAGCAGGGTTTAAATTCTTCAATCATATCTGAGAAACACCATCTATGAATATGGAAAGCTATGGCACAAAACAATGGTTGTAATTGTACTTTGTAGGAAGGTAGTCATTGATGTTGAGGAACCATTTTGCATAATCAGATATGGAGGATAGTTGTTCTTCAAAACCAGTTGCATCATAACATCGGTTTGCTCTTTCCACTGCATCTTCATCACAAATCAGTTAATTATGAGCAGCTATATGATCAATATGGGCGCTATATGATCAATATCAGCTATATGGGCGCTATATGATCAATATGGTCCATGCGCCCTAAAGCCCAAATAACTAACGAGCAGCTCCATTAAATTTCAAAAGAGAAAAATAAGCGAGACTTTCCTGGAGGGTAATGTTCTGCATCCCAGAAATCCAGGGAGCCTACTTTGCGAACCATTATCCTATAGTCGTCAAAGTCCGATATACCAACATTGGTGGGTTGGTTGAATGAATAAGCCTTGAATATTTAAATCCAACTCCTCACATGTTTAATCAACGACAAATCTCACAAACCTCGAATTGATGGCCGAGCAGCTGCGCTAAGAAAGAACCCGGCGTCCCACGTCTTGAAAATAGCGTATTTTGCCCGTTCAAGGCAAAAGCGCGTTAATGTTGGGGGAACTGGGCCCCGACTGGGCCCCAACCAGACCCAGACTGAGCGCCGGCTGGACAGACGATCGGTATCGTCGCGAAATGCGACGCTGATATGAATCGCACGATGAACTGGGCCCATGTTGGGCCCCGGCCGTACTGCCCATTCAGCTAGCGTTCCCAGGTTTTGCCGGTTGGGGCCATGCTGGGCCCCTGTCGGTTTGCCCAGTCGCGCACTGTGCCCAGTCGGGGCCCGGTTAAAATGCTGGCTGGGTCATGAAAGTAAAAAATGTCCTAAAATCATGGGGACAGTCATAGCTCCCCGGCTAAGGCACATCAATCCTTGTAATCGTTGTGGTCAGGAAGCTGACCACTGTGCGCAACTTTTAGTCATATTTTAGGCCACTGAAGGTCAAGGTGAAGGTCATGGTGCACTTGAAATGACCAGGACAGTTGGTGCGGTCCACCAATACGCGTCACACCTGGGGTGCAAAATAACACCGACCCATCTCGGATTTCTTCTTAAATTGGTGGACAGGGGTAATTGAGCGCCCCGAATCCAATGGTGACACTCCCATTTCGATCTGACCAACCGCACGTGCGTTATAGCCTCATGCACTTTTTGATGGTCACGATGCAGGGTTACCTTTAAATGGCCACAACTTCTGTTATAATCAACATAATTGCATAAACAAATATATCGCTGAATTCGTAATAGACCAAAGATCACGTACCAGTGCTTTATTTGTAAATTTGACAATTTTTTTTTGGTCACGTGACCTTAGGTCCCGTGACACATATCATATCGAGCGCATGGAAAATATCCAGTTTTTACATTTTTATATTGTTGTGTAGTATGTTGTCTTTGACTACAAAAGAAATTGGAGATATGTTTTTTCTAGATTTTGTATTAAAAATCAGAGTATGGAGCGATGACGTCATCAATGGCACCCGATTGTAGGCCACTCAGGGTTGAAGTCAGTTTGATTCGTGATCTCGTAGCCTTGCAACCTCCGATGACCTCGGGTGACCTTATCTGATCTGCATTTTACTTCCATGAACTTGACTGACCTTTGGTGACCTCCTAGGGGTCATTTAAGCAAATACTTGACCTTTAACATTTATTGACGGGAGAAGGGAGATTATAGTTTTTTTTGGATGCTGAATTCGAATTAAGTGGCATATTCAATCGTTTGAGCAACGCTAATAGTCAAGTCCAATAAACGTCCGCATTCCAGATATTTAGTCATTAGTAACAGATCGTTATGGCTGGAAGGACAACGGTAGATCTCGCCCATATTTTTGGTGGTGGTCGTGTATGTGGGTATATAGGAAAACATACACTGGTCTGTATACAGACAGGTTTAGTGACAGGTGCAATGTATTGTTCTATGAATACATGCTTCACTGGAGTGGCTACCGAGACACTGATCCATCATTCAACGGCAGACATTGACGTGGCGCCCCTGTTCGCCCGACAGTTCGGCCACACTCATGGTGGTAGTATTTACCGGCACGAAGCAGTGCAGGGACTGTGTTCCCTGGACCGTCAGAGCTTTGGCGAAGCGGGTCTTTAGATCATGAGCTGTGGATTCGATATCGACTTGGCTAACGAACAAAAAGATAATTGATGTTTGGAATTTTTCGGCCAGGAAGGTGTACACTTCGGAGGCTGTCGTGATCTGATGTGTGCGCGGACGGCAGAGACTTTCTCTCGCAGTCGCCCGTTTCATTGTGCCGCCGATGCCGTCACACGCCCCCTTCCCATGAGCTGTTCCAAAGAACTGCCAGTCACATTTTAATCCAAAGTCTGTCTCGTGCTGGCAGATGTTAATAAAGTTGAAACGATTTTTGTATTGTCCCAGCGCAACCATCAGAAAAGTAATGAATTTTAGACAGATTGGGGATCCGAGTCTTCAGTTCCGGGATTAGTTTTTTTTCAAAAAGGCATGAACAGCAGTCGCGTTACGTTTTACCGAGTTTGACACGACGCAAAAGCTCTGATGGACCGTAACATCGTCCTCTCGCCAATAGGAGATGAATGGGTGTATGGTGCATTGTCCCGCATCCCAATGGTAACTCTGAACCTCGTCCTGGATAACAAAAGTAAAATTTTCCGAAAAATATCCTACAACCACTGCTTCCCCAGGAGGAAGTGATTCCTTGAGGTATGCAAGTGTTTTGCTCTGGTTAGCCGACACGTAATGATGTTTGGTCAGTTTTACGACCGCACTGCTTAAACTCTGTAGAAATTCACCTCGAGTCTGAACAACGTCAATTAGATTGCACCGATCCGTGCTGACCCATTGCTTAAACCGATGTTCTTCATCACTGTCCGCATCATCATCCCCTGAATCATCATCCACGCCAATATCATCACCGTCGTCGCCGTCGTCATCGTCGTCAATGTCGACTCCGTCATCGCGGTTGTTTTTGTGACCGTCATCCTGTACGAGTCTCAAAAATCCCAACACACCCTCTTCCCCCGGACAGTCGTTACACCGGTGCATCATACAGTCGGGATCACTGCTGTCACATACGGCGTGGTCGATTAGATCGCGGTATGTGAGACCCGGAATTCCGTATGAATCTACCATTAGCTTGACATTCTCGTGGTACACACACACACACACGCTGTGCGTGCCGCTACTTCCAGCTAACACAATGTCGCGGACGAAGTGCGCAAAATGAAGAAAACCCCAGTTTCGGATTGTTGGGGGTCATCTTTGTATAGTTGATATGTTTCTTTTAGGGTACCGAGAATTATGCGTTTTTGCATCTTTTCCTTTGCGCCATCTGCGTTACGCACGACTACATAGTCGTTTGCACCAGGACACATCCTACTGACATCATCTGACGCATAGAATGCTACCACCCTCTCTCTGACATCTAGTGTAATTCTTGTACCCCTCCCTCCTTTCCTTATTTCTGGGAAAAGACCACGTTCGTTAGCAAGCTTGCGGCTTTTCTTGGCCATGTGCAAGCTCGCCCCGAAGTAGGATGCAGTTTGCCGTATAGACAACGGAGATAGTGTGAGGATTTGAAGTCTCCGTCGATAGTCATCACTACGATCGTACTCGGCTCTCAATCGTTGCAACAGCTTGTCGTATCTGAAATACACCATTTTCTATCAATATTTCCTTCATTTTTTAAAGCATGACAAGGGCACTTCACGTGATATTGTATTTACCTATTTAGGTGGCTAAGTTACGGAATTGGTAACTAAATTGCGCTTTAGTGGACCTTCACGGGGAAACTGGTAAGTACCATAAACATTGTTCAGCAAGTACAAAATTATATAAATAATAATGATAAGAACAATATTGCTAAATATAAAAGTTTATGGACAATACCCTCAGCCCAGTTGCTCATTAATTACGTTTTTTTCCTTTAAGGGGGAGAGGCCACGATATCGGTAGCCTCTCTAGCTGTGTATATAATCAACAGATTCTTATATCACCTTCGGTGAACTATAGCGCGTCTTATGCAGCAATGCTCCAATTTCATTTCAAAGTTCATTCGGCCTCATTTCGGACACCACCGAAGCATCAAATAGAACAATTGCAACACATGCATGGCATAACACTCACCGCTCCAGTTTTATGTCAGTATCTGACCGCCTCCTTTTCTCTGGAGTGGCGCCAGGGGTTGGGATTTCCACACCCAGGGAAGTTGACAGTTTCCTTTTCATCAACCTTGTAGCTTCCCTCAATTTGCGCTTTCCTTTCGTCTGTTTCTGTGCTTCCGATAATCCACCTGTCAAAAAGAGTATAGTTTACAAAATGTCAATTTGATTTTTCGGACGCGATCAAAACTGTCCTCAAAGAACTGACGTAGTAAATATACCTACATACATGATGGAACCTGGGAACATTTGTCGCTCGCCCAAGGTTAATGTTGTGGTAGTCGGAACAACATGCATTTTCTCCATTGTGAAACCCGAAACTATTAGACCCGGCGAACTGAGTGCAATGGAACATTTTTTTTCTTTAATGGTGGTTTCCCTTTCATAACCGAAATGTAATTCATATAATCTGTATGCATATCAGCTTCAAAAGGATGTCTGATGATGGTAATGCACATAATACAGAATATTTACATGAGGAAAATGTATTCTTATACGCCTAGCACTTACTTGTCCGAATCGGTGTCTGTTGGAGAACCTTCAGGACTTCTTCAGTATCTTCCTTGTAGATCTGTCGTCTCGCTGGTGTGTCGACATCGCACTGCGATGAGCTGCTTATTGACGTTTAATCATATTGAGATGAGTCTGACGAAGCTGGCGCAGAGGCTTCTTGAGCCACCTCCGGCAGCAAGCTCTTGGGGTCCTTTATCAATCTCTTCCGGCATGTTAGGCACAAGTAAGTACTCTTCTCAATACGACGATCTTGCACGGCACTTACTAAAGAAGCTGGCACTAACTGAACAGTTTTCCGACGCTGGACTTTGTGTACAGCATAAGGATCTGCACAATAGTTTCGGTACTCTTGTTTTAGCATCTTTGCAGCTCTATCGTAACTATAATTCACTGTAACGGAGACAAGGTCACATGTTAGGTCAAGGTCACACGTTATTCTTTGGAATCAAATTAGAGATTTATCTAAATTGCAAAACTCCAAGCTTTGAGGGAGTACTTTTGTATCTGAATTCGAATTCAGCATCCAAAATAACGCCAGTAATCTCCCTCCTCCCGTATAAGTCATTAAATGTCAAAGGTCAAGTCTTTGCTTAAATGACCCCTAGGAGGTCACCAAAGGTCAGTCAAGTTCATGGAAGTAAAACGCAGATCAGATAAGGTCACCGAGGTCATCGGAGGTTGCAAGGCTACGAGATCACGAAACAAACTGACTTCAACCCTGAGTGGCCTACAATCGGATGCCATTGATGACGGCATCGCTCCATACTCTGATTTTTAATACAAAATCTTGAAAAAAACATATCTCCAATTTCTTTTGTATTCAAAGACAACATACTACACAACAATATAAAAATGTAAAAACTGGATATTTTCCATGCGCTCGATATGATATGTGTCACGTGACCTAAGGTCACGTGACCCAAAGAAAAGTAAAATTAAAAATAAAGCACTGGAACGTGTTCTTTGGTCTATTAGGAATCCAGCGACATATTTGTTTATGCAATTATGTTGATTATAACAGAAGTTATGGCCATTTAAAGTTAACCTTGCATCGTGACCATCAAGAAATGCCTGAGGCTATAACGCATGTGCGGTTGGTCAGATCGAAATGGGAGTGTCACCATTGGATTCGGGGCGCTCAATTACCCCTGTCCACCAATTTATGAAGAAATCCGGGATGGGTCGGTGTGGGGGGTGTGACGCGTATTGGTGGACCGCACCAGTTATAGCTCATGAGCGATAGCATGCACACTACTAAATTGTTTCTTGCAGAATAGGTGATCACCGTGTACAACTTTCAGTTGCATACTTTATTAGGTCAAGGTCAGTTACGAGGGCCAGAATGCATTATAAACTAATGGAATGGTTGCGTCTCCCGACATGCGAGGGAGATGCTCATAACAAGGGTATTGTCGAAAGAAGGATGTTGTCGATTTACCCTGGATATGTCTGAAATATTGAAGTGATCCATTTCGACACGCCGACCTAGCTATAAAATGTAATAACCTTTGACCTAATTGGATATTTCAACAAAGTCTTACCAAATAGCGGCAAAGTGTTCTTCCTTCAGGCATGGTCAATTAACTGTATGAAGTGGTTCAGGCACTTCTTTGGCAAATGCAAAAGCGAATCATGTCCCATTGTAAAGTCAGGTACAATTTATTCGTTTAACCCGGCATTATCTGTGGCATGTTGTTCAATGCGTTACATTTTTGCTACCAGACTGTTCAACAACGGGGCACGTGAAACGATGCAACCATTGTGAATCCATGCGTGTCATGCGAATCCATGTGAATCCATCCATCCATCCATCCAATCCGTGAAACCGCTGTCATTCAATTAAGGTATAAGCAAAGTAGCACACATTAGTTGAATTAAAGTCAGCATTAATTCTGCGTTGTATTGATATTGGCTTCGACAGGGTCAGCCCGTGCCCATTTAGTTTTTGACATTGCCATATTCCCCTTCAATTTCATTTTCGAGATCATGCCTCTTCGTACCTCTTTTAAAGGACCATTTTTAGCCACCTATCAACCAGCCGGTTTAACAGACATCCTCGAGGGATTAACATGTCTTGGGAAACAATTAACATTTGACTGGCAACACGAATATGTGCGCATTACGAGCACAATTAACTCCGCAAGTCCGATAAATAGTTCCACCATTGATGCAAACAATTTTTAATTGCGACTGCAATACCAGTGATATGCACAAAGAGCAGAACATGCCATGAGAAAATAGCCATTGACGGTATGTGATGATTATGATGATTATAACAGCAGCCATCCTGGAATCGTACCTATGGTGCATGGAACACCTATCCTATGCTAGACAAATTGATCCGAGTGCAAAGCAAGTTTGGCCCTAAGATCAAGGGTAAGGCCATAGGTTAGGTCGGAGTTTAGTGTGTGATATCACTCATTTTCGTCGCAAATACGAACTTGTGAGCTTCTCTTGAATGGAATTTGATGTGCATGGAGCATGACCATTGTCATCCATAAGTTACTATATATGCTTTTGGTTGGAGGTCAAACTGGGTCGTGTCAGGTCATGAGGTCATCATTCATTTTCCAATTTCATTTACATGAGGCAACCGTTCGTGACCATTTCAATACTTCAGTCAGAAACACCTAGTTAAGGATCCGGGCAGAGGTCAGAATTATAACGAATTTTACCGTCACATTACATATCTAGACTCGTGCATTCGGAAGACTTCATTGTAGACATGTTTCTAACATAGGCGTAGGAACAGGGGGGGGGGGGGTAGAGGGGCATGGGACACCCACTTTTCAAAGTGTGGGGGGCAAAATGGTAGCTGGCCCTCCCACTTTTGAGATATCTAAATTTCCTAAAATGCAGCATGCACACATTTCAATATGTGAAAAACTCCCTGCAATCCATAACTAAGTAAAAGCAGTACATATCACAACGTAGCACATCATTTCTTAAGTCATGCACACTTGGACATGACCCTACAACAACACAACTAATTCAGGAGTTGATGTAATACAACAGATGTATGGATATTCACACCTTATATTATGTAATGAAAAGACTATGAAGCAGATAATGTGCCAGCCAGTACGAAATACATTCATACTAGAGTTTCACTGTGGTTCTTTGACTGTTAACATATTTAACACCGATTTCATTAATATTGCCTAGAGTAGAAAATTGTAAAGGCTGAGGGCAGTAACGTAACACGATCAAGGTAAGACATACAATTTGCAAGTGTAATTTCCTTGCCTTGATATTGCAGAGCTATGTATTATATACGGACTTGGTCCCAGGTGCCATACACTTCAACATTTACATGTATTTTGATAATTATTGAAGCATGCACACTACTACCACGATACATCCATTGCGTGACTGTAGTATGGAATAGAACGTAAAAAAATTCACATTTCAATGGATTTTCACAGTTTGTCACAGCACACATATATCCAACCTTTTGATTGAGATGTCTGGGTATTATCGGTGCTGGCATCCAATATAGCAAAATACGTATTTCCATCATTTGTTATGGTAGCATAGATACAATAATGAAGTTCACACATTAGTATATCAACTTCAAGTGCGAGAACGCCTCACAGAATCTTACTGGATTAGGTGCTCGTGATGCGACCTGACAAGGTCACATGAGGAGTGATATGAAGAGTGATGATGTGACGAGTAACGAGTGATGCTTGTCATGTGACCTGAGAAGGCAGAAGGCACTGTATATTTCTAAACACTACATGTGGTGCAAGCAGTTAAATGGGCATAGGAAAGTCGATTTTGTGCGATGTACCCCATAGACGTCATTGTTAAACTATACAATCATTGGGACATGCACAATGGCGTACCAAATGGGGGGGGGGGGCATTGGAGCAGTCCCCCGCCCCATGAGAGGCTGTGGGCCTCCAATATCGTGCCGGGGTTCGGAAAAATAACGCCAGGCTCCCTAAAAATCCTGCTGGTGTCCCCAACAAACACACCGAGGAACATGAAAATCACGTTTGGGGCCACAAAAAGTCGTGCAGGGGTCCCTGAAAATGACGATGGGGCTCCCAAAATCACACCAAGGCCCCTGAAAATCGCATTGGGGCCTCCAAAAATCGTTCCGGTACCCTAAAAATGACGCTGAGGGCTAAAAAATGTTGGACCGGGTCTCCTGAAAATACCGCTGAGCCTCCAAAAGGTCGCGCCGGGACCCCGATAAATCGCGCAAGGGCACCAGAAAATCACGCTAAGGCCATAAGAGGTCGGGCTGGGCACCTGGAATTCACGCTGGAGGCCAAAAAGACCGGAAGTTACGCCGGGTCCCTCGGAAACGACACTGGGCACCAGAAAGACTGGCCAGGCGCTTAAAATCACGCTGGGTCCCAACAGGTCGGGTCGGGCCCCTGATAATCGCGCTGGGGCCCCAAAAAAGCTGGACTCGGCACCGAGTAATCACGCTGGGAGCACACAAAAAATCGTGCCGTGGTCCTTGAAAATCACGATGGGCGCCGCAGAAAGACGGGGGCTGGGCCCCTGAAAATCACGACGGAGGCTTCCAAAAGTTCGCGCCTGAGCCCAGAAAATCAAGCTGGGGGCCAAAAAAGTCGTACCGGGGTTCTTGGAAATCACACTGGTGACTCTAAGGGTTGGGCCGGTGCCACTGAAAATCACGCTGAGCCTGAAGGTACCAAAAAGTCGCGCCCGGGCCGATGCAAATCACGCTGGGGGCTCGAGAGGTCGTACCGGGGCCCCAAAAGTCTCATCGGGAACACCCAATAAATGAAGCCGGGGCAACGAAAAAAAAAAGTCTGGACATGGAAAATCACTCTGTGGTCCCGGCAATTATTCCAAAAGAAACCAAAACGTGTTGGACACCCAAGTACGTGTCGAGGCCACTAAAACTCGCGATAGGCATCCCAATAAATGAAGGCAGGGTCCAAAAAACGCACGTTGACCCAAAAACGTTGCGCCACTGCCATTGGAAATCACTAGGGGCCAAAAAAGTCGCGCCGGAGCCCCACAAGTCGCAGCTGGCTTCCTAAAAATGAATTCCTACCCGGAATGTTACTCTGCGGCCACAAAAAAACGTCAAAGACCCCAAAAACGCGACGGGCCCCGGAAAAGAAGCACGTTGGAGCACCGGAAAAAATGCACTGGAGCCCGAAGAATCGTACCGAGGCCCAAATATATCGCACAGGAGGCATACAAAAAATAGAAGTCGACCCAAACAAAATCACAAAAGGACTCCTTCGAGTCGACCCGAGCACCGGAAAATTCAGAACAGGTCCTGAAAGAAAGTTCTCCTAAGGGCCTTTTTAGTCTGAAGGTCGCCATCGGCTGAAAAAAAAAACTTGTTGAGCAGCCGCAGTGGCATACCAAAGACGCATATACCCCCCCCCCTCCATCCTGAAGAGGTGGGCTTCCAAGAACCCAAGAATCGCGTCGGAGTCCCCAAAAATGATTCTGAGGCCCAATAGACTCGCGTCATGGCCCCCAGCATTAGAGGTTAAAAATAAATACAACCGGCACCAAAAAAACTTGCACCGGGCCCAAATATTTGCGCCGGGAATGCCAAAATCGCGCCGAGGCCAAGATAAGAACAACGCGCCCCGCACTAGCGTAAGCCCCCAAATATCGCGCTTGGGACCCAAAATTCCTGTCGGTATTCCTATAAATTCTGGTCGGGGCATGAAAAATTCCCCTCGGGGCTCCCAAAAATTGTCGTCGATAGCCACAAATAAACACAGCGTGGCCCAAAAATCGCATAGAAACCCGACAAGGATCAAACAGGAGCCCTCCAGAATACAGAGATTCCGACAAAATAAATGTCCGAGCCAGGAAAATCGCTCCTTAGCCCAAACATACCATCGGATGCCTTAACAAACCGCATACGGCACCGAAAAAACGTACCGGAGTTCGAAAAATCGCGACGGAACACCAAAAAATGTCGCCAGAGGCCAGAAAAATCGGGCCGTGGCTCGGACTTTACATAATTCAGAAGAAGTCACCAAAAATTGTGTCGAGCCCAGAAAACTGACGTCTGATCCCCCCCCCCCCTCCCCGGAACCACGCGCCTGGGCCAGAAAAGTCGCGATGGGACACCAAGAAGTTATACCGGAGCCCCCAATATCGTGCTTGGGTTTTAAATATATGAGCGAGGAACCCCAAATGAACACAGCGGGACCCTACGAGCACAACTGGAGGACGAAAATGCACCGGGCCCTCCAAAACGTACTGAATCTGACAAAAAGCGGCAGGGCCTTAAAACATGCGTTGCAGCTCTAAATAAGCACACCGGGAGCTAAAAACAAAACACAGCGGGGCCCTCAAAGCACACTGGGGCCTTGAGACCGCATGGGGGCCTCAAAAACAGGCTGGGCCCTCAAAAATCGACATGGTCCTAGAAAAGGAACAAAAAGACCGGGCACTAAATAACACTTCGTGGTCTTGGAAAACGCGACGATGCATAAAAAAAGATATCGTCGGTGCACAAAAACGCAACAAAACTATTAAAAAAGAGCCGGGGTCGCAAAAATGTGCCGGGCCCTAAAAAAAAATTGGCTGGAGCCCTAAAACACATCCGTAGACAAAGCAAAACGGGAAGGTCCAATAAAGAACTCCTAACCAAGCTCCAGTTCTGTTGCCAACCTGGGAGCGTATTTAACCAAAGAGCTGAGGTGCATCAAAGCTCAGCGGTTTCCGGATTTCTTAGCGCACCAGAAAACGTGGGAAGAAGAGAATTGATCATTGATCATTGCGTTGAATTCAGGATGGGTTCTTGTGGCTCTTAAGTCTGAACACGTTTATGGCTTTATGAGGTGCCGTGTGCTGTCACATGTCAGCTATTTTGTGCTGAATTGTTGGTTCCCAAAATAAGCGCTACATTCCGTTTCAGCCGGGTGTCACATGATGTAGTTGTAGCATTTCGTTTCAAGTGGCGGATATTCTAAGGTGCACAATGTGTACTACAGAGATGATTGAGGTGACTGATCAATCTATGTATTGGAGTTAGGCCCTAAGGACGGACACCATACAATATATTTTTATGTAATACATATTTATTTTCCCCAGTCTGTCAGCCTGTCAATCTTGGTCTGTCACACACCGGATCAAAAAAATTTCAACCAGCGATCACCCGTCTTTCCTGTTTCTCATCCTTTCCAGCATCAATCATGAGACTTCTTTTGCCATGGGGCAGCAAGTAAGGTACGTTCTTGCTTATTCTTTCTCCTCACCAACATCGGTGAACATTTACAAGGGGGACATCTTTGTGACGTACAGTACTAATTCATGGAAACTAGGGCACATCACATATCCATTAATGAGGCTGTAGTGAGCTTGCACTCACCACACACACACACATAGCGGAAGTTGAAGAAATTGTATTTGAACAGTAATAGGTACTAATTGTTTCCCTTGCACCAGGAAGATAAACCTACTATTGAATCCACCAGTCGTGAAGAGTTCCATGTTCAGCGATAAGTGTGAATTTGAAAGTACTTCTGCTGCGATGATAATTCTTTTTCAGTACCACATGTTGCTGTTAGACATACGCGCGCCCAGGGGGCCTGCCTCCTCCTACTTTGGGGCCCCTTAGGCCTGCCCCCTTGAAAGTTGTGTGTTCACAATTCAAATTATCGGGTTCTCTATCCAAAAGTGCTCAACCACGGTACTTTGCGAAATTTCTGGGTTTGCGCACTTGCTGTTGACCCCGGCCCACCCAATTTTTGTAGACGTTCCACGCCCCGCCTGTGGTTTCTGATGATCATAGCATAGATATCTTGGGGTTAACTTGGGGTCAAATGAGGGCATGTAAGGTCACAGTGCCAAGTTCCGGCTTTCTTATACGTGGATTGCATGACACAGCTTTCCGGGTTAGTTTTTTCCATCTTTAGCAGAGGCAAAGTGCCATCCGCTAGAGATTTGTTACGTTAAAGAAGTAGTTACGTTAATCCGGCTTATGTGACATCCGGTTATATCAAAGAAGCAAGAGAGGAAAGATGAGACGCCGGCAAACAAAGAACGTGGTGTACAGGGCCGATACATACATAGCATACAGGTTCATACACGGACATACATACATACATACACGACAATTAGAAGGACACTTGGAGGGTGGGCAGCTTCATTGCCTGCGGAGAGGCTCCACTGCCCACCTGCAACCTGAAATGGCGATGCGGAAGCCCGACGTCCAGGGCGAGTCGTGGGCGTCAGGCCCAACCTTGTATGTGTAGGTGTATGTTTAAGTTAAAGCTTGGAAAAACTTGAGAAGGGGAAAAAAACAAGCTGCTTGGAAAACCCGTACGTAAAAACCAAGCGCAATATTACAAGGGAAACCGTCCGTTTTGGCCAAATTGGATCGATCCCTGCCTACCTAGTGTGAGATAACCTGTATGTATGTGTTTTACAGCGTCGGAGAGGAAGATGTGTGGAGCGGAGTTATGCAGCGAACGAGGAGTGCGGCACGTGTCATAGCTTTTAACTTCACATCAATTCAGTTTGAACCAGATAACGTACAACAGAGGAATCAGATCCGTTCGGAAAGTTGGGTGTCATGTAGAAAGCGGAAAAGTAACTGGAGAAGCGAAATTTGCGTTGGTGAAATGCTGGATAATAGCGCGACGATGAGGAGCATATGCTGGACAGGTAAGTAAGATATGAGCGACAGTAATGCGGTCACGACATGTGGTACACAGTGGAAGGCGGTGTGGTTGATAAAAAGTATAATTGTGTGTCAGTCTGGTGTGTCCGAGGCGAAGTCTGGCGAGCGTCACCTCGTTCAAACGGGAGTGTTGGTTGCAAGAGGGCCAGTTGGAGAGTGTGGACTTGATAGCGTGTAGGTGTGTAGTGTTGTGTGACCAGCAGTCCTGGATATATTTCTGAAATAGGCTATTGGTCAGGGCTAGGAGATCCCCGGGTGGTACCGGAACTCCCTCATTCGGGGGGAGGTCGATCGTCGTTCGGGCCAGGCCATCCGCTCGATCGTTCCCCGGGATGGGGAATGGCCGGGGATCCAGAAGAGGGTGAGCTGAAGGCGTGCGTGGTTGTCATTGTAAATGTGTCGGATGGCGTGGAGTGTGGGGTGCGTGGTGTTGTGTATGGTCGCGAGGCGATCCACGGAGGATCGTGAGTCAGTGCAGATTGTAGTAGGGGCAGTGATGTGTTGTGCAATGATGTGTTGGAGGCAAGTGAATATGGCGACTAGTTCTGCTGTGTATACCGAATGATGACGTGTTAATTTGGTGTGGCCAGTGTCGGGCCCACCGCACCAGGCGACGCCCGTACCATTGCTGGTACGGGAGCCGTCAGTGTAAAAGAAAGTGTGTTGTGGGTGGGCCTCTTGATATTTAAAAAAAAAATTGACTTGAACGTCGATGGGGGTGAGTAGGATTTCATTGTGCCTAAAGAGATACTCAAGTTTGGGGTGCTTCATGTGCCAGAATGGGAGAAATGGGGGAACTTGGTCAGGGGTAACATCGGGAAATTCCAGTGTGAATTTGAGAACCTGCCTCAAGAGAATAGCAATGCTGTAATTATTTTTGTTTTTGAAGCGCCGAACCGGGGGTTTAGGCCATGCGACATTGGAGGGGTGATTTAGCTGTGTTGTTGTCCTGAAGTGGTATCTGACGAGTTGTAGTGTTCTGCGGTATTGTAGGCTAGGGATAGGGAGATTGGCCTCACTCCGGAGACTGATGGTAGGTGTGGTGCCGTGTGCTCCGGTGATGAGGCGGAGTGCGTGATTTTGTATGCATTCTAGTGATTTGGGGAGTGTTGGAGATATATGATCGAAAATAAACGCATTGTATTCCAGGATTGAACGAATCAGTGCGATGTACAGTTTGCTAAGGGTAGTCCTGTCTGCACCCCAGTCGCGGCCGGAAATGCAGCGCAGGAGATTTAGACGCACAGCGCAGCGTTGTTTAAGATGAGTAATGTGGGTGCCAAAATAGAGTCTAGGGAGAGGTCAATGGCAGACGGGCGGAACGGGGCAATGTCTGTGTTGCGTATGGGTGTTTGGTCATTTAAAAAGACCATGTTGTGGGTGTTGAGGAGTGTTTCAATACGGTATCCGCACTGGGATGTGGTGTGACAACCCCATGCCTGGTCGTGGGCGTTGAGATCACCCAGCACCAGACAGGGGTGTGGGAGAAGACCGAAGAGATTGGTTACAGAAGTTAGAGATAGTGTATGCGTAGGAGGAAGATAGAGGGAAAGTACAGTAAGCTCTAGTTGTGCAATTTGGACAGATACTGCAATAAAATGCAGGTCATGGTTAATGGAGATAGGGCGATGAAGAAGGGTGTTCGAGACGAATAAAGCTACCCCGCCGCCGCGGCATGTAGTGTTTCTGCTTTGGGAATCAAGATTATAACCAAATATTTTAAAATTATATGGATCATTGTCGCGCCATCGGGTCTCCTGAACGGCGGCAATCAATGGTTTATTTCTGATGATATATTCCTTGAATTCTGCCCAATGGGATATGAGAGCCCTCGTATTCCATTGGAGCAAGAATTCAGTGGTGGGTGTCTGCATTAGTGGTGTTGGTGCTCACGCCCTCGCAGGCGTGTGTGTGGAGGCGAGGGCGTGACGGAGTCGTCCGTCTCGTATGAGTCGGACGAACCTGTTGAAAAGGATGGAGGCTCTGGATCCCCAAGGGGGACCGGGCTGGGGGAACGAGAGTGGTGGCTGACCCCAGGACACCGGAAGGGGAGGCGATCCTGAGGGGGCGAGGTCGAGTAGGACCGCGCCTTAGGCGGAGCGGCCTGGTGGCGGTCGGGGAGCCGAGCGTTAGGGTCGCTCGTGACGGGAGACGGGCGCGTGGCTAGCGGCGGAGCGGCCTGTTGGTGGTGGGGGCAAGACTCCGAGGGACCCTTGTCTGTAGCGGGGCGCGTGGCCGGCTGCGGGGTGGCCTGGCGACGATGGGGGGACCTGTGGGTGGAAGAGCCCGCCATGGGAGCGGGACGCGTGGTCGGCCGCGGGTGAGGTGGGGAGGAGGGGGAAGGGTCAGGCTCCGTCGGTCCTGGCGGGGGGGGTTGAGCCGCCTCTGCAGGGGTCGGCCACAAGGTGGCCAATCTGGGTCGGGTCCACACTGCCGGGGGCGAGGGTGCCGTACCTCGCTGAGTGGCCAGGCGACGCACCTGCCTCTCCTTCGCCTCTACCCAGGCCGGGCACCTGGGGGACGATGCAGTGTGGGGCTCCTGGCAGGACGCGCATCATTGCTCGATGGATGAGCAGGACTCCGTTGGGTGCCCTTCCGCACACTGGCCGCAGACGGGGGCCTTCGCTCTGCACGTCCGGCTCCGATGGCCGAACCGCTGGCAGAAGGTGCATCGTGCTGGGGGCGGGGTCCAGGGGCGGAGTGCCACCCTGAGGTAGCCCGCCATGATGAAGGGGGCGGGGTCAATGTCCTGAACCCGGGCTTCAGGACAGGACCAGGTCGGGGTCGTCGGCTGAGGCGGGTCACCTCGCATACCCCCTGCGAATTAAGCTCCGCGAGGAGCTTTTCCTCAGAGAGCTCCGCGAGCTCAGGGGCATATGCGGTGGTGAAGGACATATTGAGTCGGTCGGCTACCTCGACTGCGGTGTCGGCGCCCAGGACCTTCCCGACGTTTAGGAGCGACCGGGCCTGGGTGACATCCTTCACCCGTACCAACAGGGATCCGGAGCCGAGTACCTTGGCGGATAGTACTCCGCCGGTCCACTGGTCTAGCTCCCTGACTATGGCGAAAGACGAGGTGCGGGCCCACGATGCCTCAATCCTTGTCATCAATACAAAGGATTCACCCTCAGGAGGTCCCGGGAAGGGGGCAGGCGTGCTCCCGGGCGCGGACGGCGCCCTCCGTCCCCCCGAGAGGGCGGAGGGTCCCCGGGCATACCGGGGCGGGGGTGAGGCCTCGGGCGGGAGTGGGGAGGAGTATGTGTAAGGGCGCCCGGAAGGGGTGCGGGCAAGAAAGGCACTCTGAAGGGGTGCTACAAGGGAAGGTGTGAAAGAATAACGTGTAAAGGGGGAGAAAGACACAGTGTTTGGAGGGATTGGAGTAGCCGAACAGAGGCGGGCGCAGTCACGGTCAAAGACCGCTAGCCCGATCCATTAAACCAGAAAGGTACCTCTGTCGGCTCTAACCTATTGGGTGGGATGGGACAAAAACAATCAAAACTGACCGCTGTTACGAGTCGGTTTCCCGACGGTGCTCGAGAGCACCGCTGGGACGAAGGGGTGTGGGAGAGGGGCTACGCCGGCTATTCCGGCGAGCAACCGACTCGTGGAGTCGGCCAGCTAGTCCGGCTAACAACCAACTAGTGGTCCGGGTGGCTGATGTCACCCAGGGGCAGAGCTTCCCGGAGATGCCCTAATAAGGACAAGATAAACCTAATTATCCCTGCAAGAACCCAGGCCGTATTTGTGTGCCAATGGTCGATTTCATGCATAAATTTGCATTCCATTTGATGCAAGACATATGCGGTTTTTCCAACTCGGTACGTACGAGCAGGTTTGCAACATGACAGCCGCGTTACTGGTTAATCCAGCAAAAACAATTTTGACAAAATGTGCTCTAGATGTTCATTTCAAGGTAGCGAAAATTTCACCTCATTATCCATAAACTTTTGAGAACTGTGGCAACAAAACCTGAGAGGGCAACCCACTCCCCCTCCGCCTCGGAAGCTACTTCCAGGTTAAGACGCGAACAAACGTTCTAAAATTGTGTACACTGTCATCAGTAACGCTCACTTAGTAAACAGGTTCGATGTGGTAGATTACATATTCGATGTAGCCGACATCCTGACGCGTGAACATGGCCTGAAAAAAATCCAGGTAGCTCTTTGGCCTGATTAGGAATTACAATTCAGTTTTGTTCACCAAATGGCGGTGAAGTCCGGAATGCTGAATTATCTTGCTGAAGCGATTCAGGCATTTCACTGACAATAAACATCCGGATGTTTGAATGAAACCAGTTTGTAAGATGGCAGACATGTCATGAACAAACGGTAAATAGTTATTATCTAGGGTATTTTGCTCCACACGTGCCTTCAGTGTTACATGGCTTTTTCAGCAACGTAACATGTGAAGCGAATACAGTAAAAATAAGAACAGGTTTGCAGCCAAGACCGACGTCTGACGGCACCATGCCATGAGCCAGGGAGAGTTATTCGGCATCCGGTCGGTGGTCGTGGTGGGTAGCCGCCGTGCCGTGCCGCCGGCCCCCATCCATCACTGCCTGCCTCTCGCCGCGCGTGTATCGGCTCCGGTGTCAATGGGCCGTCCGCTCCACAGTGCTGGTTGTTGTGGCAACGAGTGCGACCAACTGCCGCGCCGTCAGATGAAGTCAAAATCAAATAGCGAATCTCAACTACACAGAACTAGTTATTTCTTGCTGTCAACTGGTGTCACTTGAACTGTAGCATCAGCTTCATTCACATATTGCCACTCAGACTTGGGACTCTTAACCCGCGCCGTCTGTCCGATCAGATCCTTACCCCCCCTCCGTCTCGGAGGGGATGCTAATTTTTTCTCAATTACATTTGATATCGGTATATTGGGGTACTTTAAGAATTAACAACGTTATTTTGTGACTATGTATCACACGACTCTACCAACAGCATGCGTAGATAATGGGGTTTTAGGTGAAGGAAAAATTGAATGCTAATTGTTGTGGTTTTCTGGAGAAAAACTTCCATGTATTACCATAGTTATGTAATCAACATATCACGTAGTATGTTACGCGTGTCGCTACCCTTGATGGCAATTATCAACTGCATACGCACCGTCCGGAATGTCATGCCTCCTAAACGAACAACGTCATACGCCAGTTTGTGTATTCGGAAAATATACCGCAAAAGATGAACATTTGCAGCATCCCCCCCCCCAAAAAAAAACCTGTATCAGACCCGCACATCCATTCTTAAATGTATTGTCAGTTCTGACTGATATGTACGGCGGCGACGGGACATGTAGTGGTTTGCCGTTCCGCAGCATGTCAGTGTGCACACGTCTCAACAAAGACCCCGCCGTACTGCAGCGAGTCTGTGTACACTGCACGCGCGTTTCAACAAAGGTCAGACTATACCGCAAGGTTCGGTGTGCACACCACAGGCGACAAATGCAAGAACCGAAAGTCTGGTTAGAAAGCCCGGTCAGAATAGGCGGGCTTTTTGACCGGTCTTTGGGATATATGCCAGTCTTTCAACCGGTCTGTCACTTCACTACATATATTTTATGGAATGTAAGCTTCACAAAAAAACCTAATGAGGATATTCAGCATGCAGCTTGTGAAGCCGAGATGGGCATTCAGCCTGCAATATTTTGTCATGCGCATTGAACAATTTGATGACAAATCCTAAAAATACTTGACAAAATGTCTGGCATGTTACTTGCTGAAGACAGCAGACCATGAAGTGCATATGTCTAACATATCCATGACATGCAGCTTTCAAAAGGCTTCCATAATTCATAACAAAGTTCCACACAAAAATTGCGTCTCTTAAGACGTACAGTTTAATACTTACCTTCATGGGTGTAGAATCGGAAAATTATTGATATATAAAAAAATAAAATGCAACGGCGCAAAAAGGAATTTGGAGTACATCCTAACTCAAAGCAATGCAAATTTGTATCCAAAGTGGTACGGTAAATTTGATAGCCACGAAATGCTTTACGAACAATACTTATCTTCCTTATAATGTTGTCTCAAACACTCCAATATAAAATTACAGCTAATATACTTGTCGCCAATGTATTATTGTACTGCATAAAAGTTTTGGATTTTGACCTATGCGGAACATGCCGGCGGGAAAGGGACCCATTAATGCACAAGCTGTGTGATTGTGAACCCGTTCACATATTTTGGAAAGGCATAGACGAACGGTTGAGATTCTTAGCTGAAGTTGCTGACTTTATGTTTGGAAAAAAGGAGGTTGTATTGGGTTTGCATAGGAATGCTTTTGTGAGTCATGGTGTTATCGTAGGAAAGCATATTATGTGTGCCGGTTAGCGTAGGTGTTGTTTTATGAAAATTATTGAGGGGGCAAAGTGCCGCAGGATTGATGTAGGTATCAGATGTGGCTGTTTCACACGCGCACCGAAGGAGTTGGGGGGGGGGGGGGGGGAGGGCGGAATCCGCCCGCCTCTGTTTTTTTTTACATTATCTCATAAACGGGCGGCGATATTGTTATGTAATGTTGACTTTGTGAAAAGAAAATCGATAAGCGCATCCTATGCTACATCGAAATCGAAATCCGTCAGTAAATATATAGGAATTGCGGGTGTGCCAAATCGGCCGACCAGGCGGCGGCCGGCGAGCGTTCAAGGTCACAAAGACTTCGTCGTCACGGTGGATCGGCAGTGTGGTGAGGAAGCCGATCACGACTTCATTTGACCTTAAAAGCTTAGGGTCATGAAATTTGTACTGAAGCGAGATCACTACATCCACAATCTACCCTCCAAATTGTGTCCGTAGTTTCCGTAATCTTGGGGGCAGGGGCCGAATCACCCCCTCCCCATCCTGTGCGTGTTATGTGAGAGGCACTTCGGCGTTCGTGTTAATCGACCCTGTTCTGAATTATGTTTGTATGCTAGATTTAGGCCACTTAGTCTGCTGATAAGATAAATGTGCAATTGATGTGATACTGAAGATCAAAATATAAATACAACCACACGTCTGGAAGACCAGGTTATCACTTTAGGGGTATAAAATTGTCCCACTCAATTGAAGGCCTGACAAAAGAACAGCGAATACAATTTTCGAAACGTTCCGTTCTATCAGTGTGCAAGAGTTCCTCAGCCTCATTTCCACCGTTGCTCATATATCAATGAATAATATACGAACCAACCAACACACGTGCGTAATGGCGAACAATATATTACTAATATTAATATTTGTGGGCAAGAAACACAGAAATACTCCCAGGTAGGGAATCATGGCTGCGGTCCGACCATCATGCATTAGACAAACTGAGACAGTGGAGCGGACTGCGTTCGGACATTCAATATAAAATGTGCAGTTCTTGTATGTAACTTTTTAATCGATTTCACTGAAAGAAAATCTTGACTACCCCATCCTACGATGAGGTTATGACTACCTCATGTATGACCTTATTATCAAGACATGACTACCTTCACTTGGTAAATACTACCCTCTGACAACCACTGGATCACTTATTGACCATGGTCAATAAGTGGTTTACTGATTGAACTCCTTATGACCACATCATGACAAGTTTTAAACCTAGTTTTTTTCGGTAGTGCAAATGTTGTCACAAGGTAGTTTGTTGAGGATCCTGACTACCCTGTGACTACCTTTGACAGCGTGGACGATGTCATGCGCGCGCGCCGATCGCCATTTTTGTTCAGTGCAGTTATGTGCGTTGTTGAGTGGTGTCCAGTAATTTGATAGCTGTAGACTGTAGTAGAGGACAACAAGGCGCATTTGGTAAGTTTTCGTTTTGACGATGGGAAACATTGCATGCTTAGTATGAAGAGCTTGGCTAAAGTTATTAACAGTGGTGTTATATTTCAAAGACTGATCAGAAAGCAGACTGAGCAGACTAGGTACTTTTGCTATTGCTATGCTATGTAAAGTTAACAAATTATGCATATTCCAGCATTCTTGATAAATTTATGTTCTTTTGTCTTTTGGTTCCTTTGACAGACATTTGAAACGTGAAATATATAATTATAGAAAGTTTTGACAAAGCTGTCAGTTTATAAATGAAGACCTTTGGAACCCTTTAACAAAGTTGATATGTGAAATATAAAGCCTATATGATATTTTGACAAACTTTCTGAGGGCAATATGCCATCTTCAAAACATTTTGAATCGACTTTGGATATTGAATCATCATTATACATAACAGCTACCTGCATCATAGACTGAAATATTGGGATCTTGCTAGAAACTCAAGGTGGTATTATTGGTTTCGTAAACCAATGTGAGATAAGTTTATGAAGAATATCCATACCTAATTTTATATGATGCCATTTCAATGACAACATACAATGCAACACGTGCACCACGTATCAACGGACGATGCTTTCCACGGATTGTCTCACTGCTTGTTTACTCAACGAATTACGAGTGATGGGTTGAGCTAGCCTCAAACATTCATCACGTCAGCTTACACGTTCACTCAATGAGTTTACCTATGTTGCTCATGGCTCTAGGGGAGGCCGCCGACTCACTTTCTATCTCGAACACCTTTGAGGACATAAACCACATGAATGATTTGTTTCGTTTGACCACCTTCTGATGACAAAAATGTATGAACACATCCCAGCTATCAGAAGCGTTTCGACCAGATCAACCACTTGAGCCACTTGTGTCTGCTCCACCAACACGGTGTAACCTGCTTCGTCCCGCACTATGCATGGCGAATTCTTCATAGCGTCTCGCACAGGACGTTACTTCAGTCGTCCAAAAGACCAAGCAGCGTCTCTGCTGCTTCACCTGCAGCAAACGACCATAATTCAACACATGATGAAATCTCAAGAATAACTCACTATTGCAAGCTGTGTCTTACTTCAGTTAGTTATTGTAGTTTAGTGGCGCACCGACTGCATAGGTCATGTGTCTTACTTCAGAACGCACAACATGCTTCGGTTGGAGAATCAGTGGCTTATTTGTGCACATTTATCATTGCGATGCGTCAGCTATACAGAGCGTGTGACACTGAGGTCGTTCTGATATCGTTCTCCCTTTCTCTCTCGCTGAGAGAGGGAGAGGGAGACGGAGAGGGAAAGGAAGAGGGATAAGGAGAGGGATGTGATGGGAGGGGAAGGGAGAGAGAAAGACAGAGACAGACAGAGAGGGAGAGAGACAGAGACAGAGACAGAGACAGAGACAGAGACAGAGACAGAGACAGAGACAGAGACAGAGACAGAGACAGAGACAGAGACAGAGACAGAGACAGAGACAGAGACAGAGACAGAGACAGAGACAGAGACAGAGACAGAGACAGAGACAGAGACAGAGACAGAGACAGAGACAGAGACAGAGACAGAGACAGAGACAGAGACAGAGACAGAGACAGAGACAGAGACAGAGACAGAGACAGAGACAGAGACAGAGACAGAGACAGAGACAGAGACAGAGACAGAGACAGAGACAGAGACAGAGACAGAGACAGAGAGAGAGAGAGAGAGAGAGAGAGAGAGAGAGAGAGAGAGAGAGAGAGAGAGAGAGAGAGAGAGAGAGAGAGAGAGAGAGAGAGAGAGAGAGAGAGAGAGAGAGAGAGAGGGGGGGGGGAGGGATCGCATGGGTGTGTACCCTTCATCAGCAGCTAAGAATGCTAAGAATGTACGGTAAACGGTTGGGAATAAACAAATAAACAATAAATAAATAAATAAATAAAAGTGTCAGGTAAACCTGTTACTAATACAATATTAAATTTATCAGCATGGTCTAAAACATAAGGCTCCAAGGTCCAACAAGACCATAGGGCCCACCTCAAAGGGGCCTGCACAGTGCACACCTACTATAATACATTTAATTCCATCCACCCCAGTTCTCATAGTCTTACTACACAAATTAGAACTGAAAAACACGATTCTCCGATAAAAAAATCACTACTTTTGATGCATTCAATGAGGGACTTCCCACTACATCAGCAGGCAGCCTATTCCATTGATCAACCACTCACCTTCAACTGAAAACTTGTTTGCATCTAACAGTCTTACACCGTGACTTGTCCAACGTGAATTGATGACCTCTATGTGATACCCTAAATAGAAGAACATTATCCAGAATGACATTATCTAACAATTTTATGATTTTAAACACTAATCGTATCACCCCTTAACTTCCATACTTGAGTGAGTACATACCCAATGCTATAAGCCTGTTCATACTCTACATTCCCTAATCCACTGGTAAGTCTAGTAGCTTTGTGCTGCACCCATTCCAGCACACCTGTATCTCTTTCTAAGTAGGGTCCCCATGCCAGTACACAATATTCCAAGTGGGTCACACATAGGCTAGGTACAATTTTGCCAGAACTTCCTTGCTCTTCTATTTCATACTCTTATTTATGATTCCTAGCATTCATATTAGATAGCTTCATACAATAGATCATCTTTTTCCTCTTCAATAACATCAAATTCACTACCTCCCACTGTATACCTAATGTCCAACCAAAACACTATGTGGGAAATTAGACATCAGTTGGCCTAGGTTCACTAGTCTGCAAAGTATCAGAACAAAACTTGTTAAGAAGAATTGGGGATAATGTGCAGATTCATCTTGATAGACATAACCACAGGTGTTGACTTCTGAACATCATTGGGCAGGGGGGGCACACTCCATAGGGTACCATGTTAAAAGCTGAAATTATTAGGGCAAATACGACATTAAGGGGCATTTCCCCATTCAAAAGCGTATGATCAACACCCCTTGGCATAACATTTAAAGGGTACCCAGCATTAATTTTAATATAGAGATCATGCTTAACTAGCTTAGAATCACAAGTATGCAACTATGGAAGCTGGAAATGAAAGCAGGATAGATGTAGTGTACTTAGACCTTAGCAAAACAAATTTATACGCCAATGTGTAACTCATCAGTTGGATCAACACAGGATTGATGGCACAGTTCTAGTCAGGATTGAAGCATGATTAAGGGAAAGGAAATAAAAGGTAGTATTAAATGGATGTCAATCTGAATGGAAGAATGTTCTAGTATGGGTCCACTTCTCTTTATCACCTTTGTGAACAACATTGATGTTGGACTGAGGATAAGGGTGCTTATATTTACTGATATCAAATTGGCATGACTGGCTAACAATAGTGATGAACAGTAGTGAAAAGTTGGGCTGATAAATGGCAGACATCTTTCAACAATAATAAATGTAGGATGTGCATATTCAATATGCAATAATAAATGCAATAATTTGCATTTATAAAGCCATATCAAGTGTATATCCCTATGCAATAATAAATACATATGGGATCTTTAGGTGGGACATTTAGATATGTAATGGGAGGTAGTGAACTGAATGTCATTGAAGATGGGAAAAATTAGAGAAAAGTTAAAACAGAAGAACAATGTAACCTAGCTAGGAACAGGTCAACGAGAATGTTAGGAACCATTATTAGGAGTACTAAACATCATAACTCTATGCTGCATGAGAGCCTTGCACTTATTGCTTCACAAAGGACTATAACATCTTGAAGGTGCCATATTTTCAGGAATGGAATCCTGGGGTGATGATGCCATTTTCCCAGTTAACAATTTCCAGACCAGATGTACATCATCAGTGTCAAAAGATAAGGTATAAGGTAACAAAAGCTCGTACAACAATTTTGGTAAAAAATGTGTTTCTCTGATGCTTTCTGATGAGATATGAATGCATTTGATGTTCATTTCATTGTGAAATAACAAGTTTTCAAAACAAAGCAGTTGAAATTGAAGTACTTATATATCAATGAGTAGTCAGTTCACCAACAATGCTCACTCACTCAATTAACATTCCAACACACAAGAAAAACACATTTGTGACAATGTAGATACATGTTCCCTCATTCCCCAAACAAAACATGTGAAGTGTGGGGTAGAATATATGGTTTGGGTGGGCAATATACAATGAAGAATAATGCAAAATTGCAAAATAAAAACAACTAACCTAATCTTCTGATGTTTTATCACCTAACACAGGTATTATTGCAGCTTAAGGTAACCACAAGGCAAGTTTAACACACATTTTACCTCCATCAAGCATACGAAGGGGTTAGGTTTGGTTAGGTTAGGTTAGGGTTTTGTGGTGTTATATTTTTTAATTGAGGGGGGCGGGGACAGGAAAATTTTCCCCCAAAAGTTTTTTCTTTACAAAAAACAGCTAAAGCTAGCTCAGGTTAGGTTAGGCTAGGTTTTGTTGAATTGAATTCGTTTTAGCAAAAAAATGTTTGGAAATATTCCATCGAAAAAAATTAATTTGCTTTCTTGCATGGAAGGTTAGGTTATGTTAGGTTAGGTTATGTTACATCATTTTTTCTTGATTTTGAACATTACTTTTTATACTATATCACATGCTATACATGTTATATCAAACATCTAGCCTAGCAGAGCCTTTAACTTACTTAATTTTTTCACTCAAAACTATCAAACTCATATCTATGCAATTTGTTACTTTATTAATGCTCGAATAATTCAAGAATTGCAGTCACATTTCCTATGGAAAATGGCCACATCATCTTAATCATGTTCAGATATGTTTCTGCAATATTTTTTTCTTGAAATGCCATATTGGGCTAAAAGTACAAAAAAATACACTGAAGGCTTCATGTCTCTGTATCTACTCATTCTGCCACTATCCCAGAAAAACCCGAGAGCAGGGAGGGGAGTGCTTTCAAAATTCCCCAGCCTGACCAGAGTTAACCTGGAAATATCAGCATTTCTGATGGCAAGTGTTCAATTTCTTGCTTATTACATCATATATAATTAGGTATGCATACTCTTCATAAACTTGTCTGACATTGGTTTACGAAGCCAATAATACCACCTTGAGTTTCTAGCAAGATCCCAATATTTCCGTCTATGATGCAGGTAGCTGTTATGTATAATGATGATTCATTATCCAAAGTGGATTCAATATCCAAAGTGGATTAAATATCCAAAGTGGATTCAAAATGTTTTGAAGATTGAATATTGCACTCGGAAAGTTTGTCAATATTTCATCTAGGCTTTATATTTCACATATCAACTTTGTTAAAGGATTCCAAAGGTCTTAATTTATAAACTGACAGCTTTGTCAAAACTTTCTATAATTGTATATTTAAGGTTTCATATGTCTGTCAAAGGAACCAAAATACAAAAGAACATAGATTTACCAAGAATGCTGGAATATGCATAATTTTTTAACTTTACATAGCATAGCAATAGCAAAAGTACCTAGTCTGCTCAGTATGCTTTCTGACCAGTCTTTAAAATATAGCACCACTACTAATAACTTTAACCAAGCTCTTCATACTAAGCATGCAATGTTTCCCATCGTCAAAACAAAAACTTACCAAATGCGCCTTGTTGTCCTCTACTACAGTCTACAACTATCAAATTACTGGACACCACTCTACAACGCACAGAAATGCACTGAACAAAAATGGCGATCGGCGCGCGCGCATGACATCGTCCACGCTGTCAAAGGTAGTCACAGGGTAGTCAGGATCCTCAACAAACTACCTTGTGACAACATTTGCACTACCGAAAAAAAACTAGGTTTAAAGCTTGTCATGATGTGGTCATAAGGCGATCAATGACATTTCAGGGTAAACCACTTATTGACCATGGTCAATAAGTGATCTAGTGGTTGTCAGAGGGTAGTATTTACCAAGTGACGGTAGTCATGTGGAGTCCGTACACTCCACACTGTATGGATGGCAAGTTGCCACAAACTTGTGCGTGTAGAAGATTGCTTGTATTTGCAGACAGATTTCAAGTGCTGATCTTTTTTCTTTCTTTTTTTCTTTTTTTTCCCTAAATCTTTAGCTGAGGCAAAGTGCCATCTGCTAGAGATTGCTACGTTAAAGAAGGAGTTACGTTAATCCGGCTTATGTGACATCCGGTTATACCAACTAGTCAAGAAAGGAGAGACGCCTTCAAACAAGAAATATGGCGTAGAGACGAAACACGCATGTCATACAGGTACATATACATACATACAGACACTCATGACAATGGAAGGACATTTGGAGGGTGGGCAGCATCGTAACCTCCGGAGAGGCTCCACTGCCCACCTGCGACCTGAAAAGCGAAGCGGAGGCCCGACGCCCAGGGCGAGTCGTGGGCGTCGGGCCCGACCTTGTGTGTGTAAGTGTATGTTTTAAGTTAAAGCCTGGAAACCCCTAAAAAGGGGAAAACCAGGCTGCTTGGAAAACCCGAGGGTAAAAAACCAAGCGCAATTTAAAGGGAAGTCTGTCCGTATTAGCCAAATTGGATCGGATCCTGTCTACCTAGTGTGAGATAACCTATATGGACGTGTTTTGCGACGACGGAGAAGAAGAGATGTGGAGCGGAGTCATACAGCCAGTACGGAGTGTGGCGCGTGTCGTATATCTTTTATCAGGCTAGCTTGGAAAAGGAAAATGCGACAGAGGCTTTATATCAGTTCGGAGAGTTTGGTGTCCTGGAGGAAGCGAAAGAGTAAATCAAGTAGTTCTGGGTGGTCGTTCCCGAGGAGAGCTTGAAGCGAAAGTTGTGAGTGGATCTTGGCGACATATTGCATGATATAGCGACGGTGAAGAGCATATGCTGGACAGTCAAGTAAGATATGAGTGACAGTAAGGCGAACGTGACATGTGTTACAAAATGGAAGGCGGTGAGGTCTATGAAAAATAAAATTGTGTGTCAAATCGGTGTGGCCCAGGCGAAGTCTGGTGAGTACCACCTCGTTCAGACGGGTGTGCTGGTTGGAGGAGGGCCAGCTGGAGAGTGTGGGCTTGATGGTGTGTAGGTGTGTGGTGTTGTGTGACCAGCAGGCCTGAATATACTTTTTGAACAGATTATTTGTGAGGGATAAAAGATCTCCGGGGGGTACTGGGGCTCCGTTGTTATCGGGGAGGTCGATCGCCCCGCGGGCGAGACCATCGACCCGTTCATTTCCCGGGATGCCCCTATGTCCAGGGATCCAGAGCAGTGTGAGTGGAAGGTGTGCGTGGTTGGCATTGTAGAGGTGTCGGATGGCGTGGAGCGTGGGGTGTGTGGTGTTGTGTATTGAGGCGAGGGCGTCCACGGAGGATCGTGAGTCAGTGCATATTGTAGTAGGGGTAGTAATGCGTTGCGCAATGATGTGTTGTAGGCAAGTGAGTATGGCGACTAGTTCTGCTGTGTAAACCGAATGGTGAAGTGTTAATTTGGTTTGACCAGTGTCGGGCCCACCGCACCAGGCGGCTCCCGTACCATTGCTGGTACGTGAGCCGTCCGTGTAGAAGGTGTGTTGTGGGTGGGCCTCTTGATATTCAAAAAATATAATTTGGACTTCGATGGGGGTGAGCAGGTTTTTGTTTTCCCGAAAGAGATACTCAAGTTTGGGGTGTTTCATGTGCCAAAACGGGATTAGAGGAGGCAATTTGTCGGGGATTACGTTGGGGAATTTCAGTGCGAATGTGAGGACATGGTCTAAATGTATGGCAATATTGTATTTGTTCCTATTATATGTACGTCGAACGGGAGGATTAGAGAGTGCGAGGGTGGCAGGGTGGTTGTGTTGTGTTGTGGTGCGAAAGTGGTATCTGACTAGATGAAGTATTCTGCGGTGTTGTAAGCTGGGGAGGTGGGCCTCAGCCCGGAGACTAGTGATGGGCGTGGTGCGGTGTGCTCCGGTGATGAGGCGAATTGCGTTATTCTGTATGCGTTCAAGTGTTGTGATGTGTAAAGGGGATATATTATCGAAGATAAACGCATTGTATTCCAGGATTGAGCGAATCAGAGTAATATACAATGTGTTGAGTGTGGCCCTGTCTGCACCCCAGTCACGACCGGAGATGCAGCGCAGGAGATTTAGACGTTTTGCGCAACGTTGTTTGAGATAAGCAATATGGGGGCCGAAACAAAGACTTTTGTCTAGTACGATGCCAAGATAGGTGAAGGTGGTTTGGTGAGGGATAATTTGGTCGCGGTAACGGAGTGGTGTAAGAGGTGGAATGTACGTGGTGAGCCGGGAGAAAAGCATTGTGACGGATTTGGTGGGGGAGATTTGCAGTCCCCAGAGGGAGCACCATGAATCAATTTGATTCATGGCGCGCTGCATTATATAATTTGCATTGTCTGCCGATGGGTGCGTGCACCATATGGCCAAATCATCGGCGTAAATGGAGTATTTTAGACAGGGGGCTATGTGATGGAGGTCAGCGAGTGCATCGTTAATCATGATAAGAAAGAGGGTGGGGGATAGCACGCTGCCTTGTGGGACGCCTTGATCTAATTTTTGGGACCGAGAATGGATATTGCCGCAGCGCACGGTGAATGTTCTATTAGCGAGAAAGTTGGTGATAAATTTTGCCATTCTGCCTCTGATGCCAATACGATGTAATTTGATTCGGAGTGCAGAGCTATGTACTTTATTGAATGCGGATTTTAAATCGAGAAAGAGTGCCACGGTTTCATGTTTTTTTTCATGGAACCGCGCTGAATCGAGTCAACTAATAGAATGAGGTTGTCAGTGGTGCTGTGTCTGGGTCGAAAGCCGCTTTGAAAGGGTGTGAGAATTTCGTTGTTTTCAAGGTGAACTCTGATTCGTCCATTGACCATGCGCTCAAAAAGTTTAGAGGCACAACTAGTGAGAGAGATAGGTCGATAGCTAGAGGGAAGGTCGCGAGGTTTGCGAGGTTTAGCGATAGGAATGATAGTGCTAGTAGACCAGGAGAGGGGAAAGGTGCCGTCAGTCCATAGTTGGTTTAGTGCCGAAAGGAGGTTGTCTTTGCCGGAGTCGGATACATTTTGGAAGAAGGGGTATGCCAATTGGTCAGGGCCAGCCGCGGTGTTTGTTACTTTGGATAGGGATAAATTTAGTTCATAGAGAGTAAAGGGGGCATTATATGGTTCCGTGTTGTCCGAGGTAAAGTTGCAGGTGGCGAGAGTGGTTTGGAGGAAGTCGGTGGTTTGTTGCGAGTATTGCGTATTTGAGGAGATGTCTGCATAATAGGTGGCAAAGTGTTCCGCGACGTCCGAGGGTTCTGTGATGCTGCGTTGATTAATTGTCAGTTGTGGGAATCCGCGGTGTGGGGGTCTGCCATTTGAGAAAGAGAGAATTTTGGTCCAAATCTGGCCGATGGGGGTAAAACGGTTGAATGAGTTTGAATAGAGTTGCCAGCTGCATTTTTTGGCGCTAAGGATAATCTGCTGACAACGTTTTTTAGCCTCGCGGGCTTCTAACATGTTTTGGGTGGTGAGATTTTTGCGAAATTTTCGCTCAGCCCGCCGCCGCAGAGCGACGGCGCGTTGACACTCGTCGTTCCACCACGGCACGTGATGACGGCCGGGGGAGCGACGAGTGTGGGGACATGATTTTCTGCCGCAAGTAATATGGTGTCAAGTAAAGCTGATATTGGGGGGTGTGAATGAGGAGGGAAGACGGTGTCAATTTCCTGGGAGAAAGATGGCCATTTCGCCTTGCGAACATTCCAGCGGGGGATAAATGAATAATCTCTAGCCTGTGCTGAGCGTTCAAGCATAATATGAATAGGGAAGTGATCGCTAAAGAGGGGGTCGGGTTGTACATGCCAAGAAAAGAGGGGTGAGATGGAGGCCGAGGCCAAAGATAGGTCGATGGCAGATGGTCGGAACGGGGCAATGTCAGTGTTGTGTGTGGGTGTTTGGTCATTTAAAAAGACCATGTTGTGGGTGTTGAGGAGTGTTTCGATGTGGTGTCCGCGAGGTGATGTGGTGTGACAGCCCCATGCCTGGTGGTGGGCATTCAAATCTCCCAGCACCAGACAGGGGTGAGGGAGGAGACCGAATAGGTCGGTCACAGAAGATAAGGATAGTGTAGGAGAAGGTGGGAGATAGAGAGAGAGAATAGTAAGCTCTAGTTGTGCAATTTTGACAGAAACGGCAATAAAATTTAGGTTATTTACAATGGGGATCTGACGATGAAGGAGGGTGTCGGATATAAATAAGGCGACCCCGCCGCCGCGGGATGTAGAATTTCTATTGTCGGTGTAGAGGGAATAACCAAGGATATTAAAATTATACGGGTCATTGTCGCGCCATCGGGTCTCCTGAACGGCGGCAATCAATGGTTTATTTCTGATGATATATTCCTTGAATTCTGCCCAATGGGATATGAGGGACCTCGTATTCCATTGGAGCAAGAATTCAGTGGTGGGTGTCTGCATTAGTGTGGCGGTGAGGGCGTGATGGGGTCATCCGTCTCGTAGGAGGCGGACGACACTGGTGACGTGGAGAGGGGCTCTGGATCCCCAGTGCGGTCCGGGCTCGGGGAACGGGAGCGAGCACTCGATTCCGGGGACAGAGTGGGGAGGCGACGGCCCTGAGGGGGCGGTGTGGAAGACGCCCGAGCCTTGGTCGGAGCAGCCTGTTGGCAGTGGAGGGGCTGAGCGCTAGAGCAACCGGTGACTGGGGTCGCCGCGGTCTGCTGCGCGGCCCGACAGTGGTGGGCGGTGTCAGCCTTGGCGGGGCCCGCGGCAGGGGCAGGGCGCATGGCCGGCTGGGTGACGTCCTGTGGGCGGTGCGGGGACCGGGGGACGGAGGGGCCCGCTAAGGGGGCAGGGCGAGAGGCCGGGGAAGGAGAGGAGGGAAGCGGGTCGCAGTCGGACCGACCCGACCCTCCAGACCTGGGGCGAGAGCCCGCTTCAGCCGGAGTCGGCCACATTGGGGCCAAGTGGGGCCGGGCCCACACCATCGGTGGTGCGGGCGGCGAGGAGCCCTGTGAGGTGAGTCGCCGCTGCTGGCGCTCTTTGGCGTCGAGCCACGCAGGGCAGCGTGGGGATGCGGCCGGGTGGGGGCCCAGGCAGGCCGCGCAACGTGGGACCTCGGACGCGCACATATCCGTCGTGTGCCCCTCGGCACATCGCCCACATACCGGCTCCCTGGAGCGACACGCCTTTGCCAGGTGCCCGTACCTTTGGCAGAAGGCACATCGGGCCGGTGGTGGGGTCCAGGGGCGGAGAGGGATGCGCAAGTAGCCCGCCATGACGTGGGTGGGCGGGACTTGCGTGCGGAAGCCCAGTTTCAGGACTGGGCCCGCACGAGGGCGACGACCGAGACGGGTCACGTCGCACACTCCCTGCGACTGCAGCTCGTCCAGGAGCTCCTCCTCGGACAGATCCACCAGCTCCGGGGCGTAAGCGGTGGTATAAACCAGGTTGAGCCTGTCCGCGAGCTCAACCGTGATGTCCTTGCCGAGGAACCGGTTTAGGCTCATGAGGGCACGTGCCTGTGAGGCTTCCCTAACCCGCACCAGCAGGGCACCAGAGCGGAGGACCTTCGCCGAGGAAACTCCGCCTGTCCACCCGTCCAGCTCCCGTGCTACCGCAAACGGGGGAGGTTCGGGCCCACGATCCCTCCTTCCTCGTCACCAACACGAATGACTCACCCTCCGGGGGTCGCGGGGAGGGGGCAGGCGGGCTCCAGGCCGGGGGGCGGCGTCCTCCGTCCTCCGAGGGGGGGGCTGGGTGTTCCCGGGCATACCGGGGCAGGGCGGGTGCACTTACACCAGAGGGGAGAGGGTGGAGTGTATGTGTGGATAAGGGCGCCCGGAAGGGGTGCAAGCAAGAAAGGCACCCTGAGGGGATGCTGCAAGGAAAGATGTGAAGAACTGGCGTGTGAAAGGGGAAGAAAGACACAGAGTTTTGGAGGGATGGGAAAATCGGTCAGAGGCGGGGGCAGTCACGCTCAGAGAACGTTAGCCCGATCCATTAAACCAGAAAGATACCTATGACCGATTTATAACCTATGGGGAGGGATGGGAAACAAACAATCGAGGCTGGCCGCCGGTACAACTCGGTTTCCCGACGATGCCCGAGAGCACCGCTAGGCCGAGGAGGAGTGGGAGGGGGGCTGCGACGGCTAGTCCGACGAGCACCGACTAGCGGCGTCGGCCGGCTAATCCGGCTGACAACCGACTAGTGGCGGAGGGGGCGGAGCTTCCCGTAGATGTCCTGGAAAGGACACCTACGAGACAGCTGGAAAGGGCGGGTGGGGGCTTGAAACGGCGGACAGCTTCTGTGGCTTAATCTCCGGTTGTGATCAAGTGCTGATCAAGGCAGTAGACTATACAATGTCACATACAAACGCATTAGTATTGCGGCCGCGTAGACGTCACACTTTCCAACAGCTGCGCCGCCCCGACGGGGCGAATGTGGCGCAGCGTTTGGGCCATGACTGTAAACGTGGCGCACTGCTTTGGCCATCACTCTTAGCTCGCCGAACCCGCTACAGTCATGTCAAAAAAAAGAAGAAGATAATATTGTCATAAATGAGGTAGTCATAAACTCGTCGTAGGGTGGGGTAGTCAAGATTTTCTTTCAGTGTGAATTTCAGCATTTGTATCACTGCGTTCGCTCGGAAAGCTCGCTCACTCTGTCTGAACATACTCTGGTCTGAACAGCCAGTGTAAACTCGTATGGTGAACGCTGCTTGGGAAACGTCTGTGGACGAATACATGCCAAGTGTGACTATATCTGGCAATCTAAATCAAATCAGGCAAATCCTGGTCTTCAAATTTTGGTTGACTTGTCATGAAAATATAAGGATGTGATGGTTGTTGCAAAATTCCCTAATGAAGAAAATAATACAACGCCTTCACGCCTTGAATAATCTGAGGGCACATAACACACAACTCAGAAGTATTTAGGAACGACACCATCATTTGCCATCTGCAGCGGTGTCCCACCAACCGCCAGACTACAACACCAAGATGTACAAATGCATATATGTGACCATATCACACCCCTGTAACCGATCATATTACACTTCCTGTATCATCAACCCCGTTACCAGTGCCAGTACCCTACTAATAAGGGAATGCATGTGGTGGAATGAAGCATCCGTCGTGAGCGATGTAAAAGGCAGCTTGATCCATATCTTGTAGCGTTTCTAAACTCAAGTAGCAGAGCAAATGTCGATATTGAATTGGGCCCGTCGTCACCACCGTCGAACGAAAACCTTGCAGATGCACGCTTGCTACGTGAATTATCAATGTTGAGGTCGTTTTAAGGGTGTGGGACTGTACAACTATCTAGGAAAAAGCCGGTGCACATGGCCAGGGGAAAACAATACTGGGAACAAAACCTGGCCACATGCGAGCAAGCGTGGTTTCTGCGAACGCGAAGGCCTGAAAAACAGCAGGTAAGTGCAGTACAAGGCATCAAATGTGTACCACTCTCTGGCTGTCAGATTCGCCGCCAGGTGTCAAGGTGGAAACACGTCGGTGTGGAGCTCCTGCTTTCCAGATAAGTCGTTGCAGAACCGGGCAGTATACTAGGCTTAACTGTGGATAGGTATTTAGCAATTATTTCTGTGCATATATTTGCATAGTTTTATCTCATAAGTTTCTTTTTGAGCAAGCAGATTATAATATTTACACCTAGAGACGCCGCCCAGCGCCATTTTGTCCTTTCTGTCTTTCTTTGTCTAGTGTGTCAGTGTTTTCAGCTATTTATTGCATTTTTTGGCAGTTATTCAGCGAGTGATTTCTTCTTTCTTTAAAACCACAGTCAACTTTCTGCACAGTGATTACCTTGTAAGTGCTGCATAGTTAGGAACTAGCATAAACCTAAGCTTTGTCGGTTATTTCGCTCTGCTCTGTTATTTGGTAAATCATTTTGCAGCAAGTTACTTTTCAATCTCAATCTAGGAATAAGTTGCAGCCTTTAGGATGGTTACTACCAGGATGCAGGCACTAGAGGATGAGGTTAGGGCCTTTAAGGCAGAGCTTTACAAGCTCAAAGCTTCCCTTGCTTCACAGGACAGGCCAGCAAGTAAGGGGCAGTCTGTAGCAGGGGCATCCTATGCCTAGGTGGTCACAGGCCACCGGGTAACTGTAGCTTCCCCTGCTGTGGAGGTGGCAGGGAGGTCTGAAGAGAGAAGTGTTCCTAGTGAACAGAAGATTTCTAGTTGTAGCTCACAGGAGGGGCAGTGGTTTAAAGTCAGGGGGTGGAGGATTTGGAGGCGTGAGCCTAAGCAAGGGGGCAGTGAGTGGCAGGTGGTAGGTGGTAGGAGTGGGAAGCAACCTAGTGAAGCAGCTCAACAGGCAGGAGTAGTAACATCCAATAGGTTCCAAGCATTGGAGGACTGCCCCCAGGATAGTGATAGTGATAGCAGCAAGGAGAAAATGCTAGTCGAAGGAGACTCTCGTGTGCGGCATTTATATAGGGTATTCTGTCAAGGTCGGCGAGGTAGGATGTGCATCACCAGGCCTGGTGCCAAGGTTAGAGACCTGGTCCCAGTGGTCGCACAAGCCACCAGTGAAAACCAGTGTAGTACAGTTATAGTGCAGGTAGGAGTGAACAACATAGGTCCTGCTAGGAGTGAGGAGCTGATGCAGGACTACAGGGCCCTCCTGGCCACCCCGAAGCAAAGCAATAGCAGAGTTATTGTGACAGCTATTCTGCCTAGGGCTGGAGTCTCCCCTGAGTGGAGCTCTAGGGCACTGGCAGCCAATGCCAGGGTAGGTACGCTCTGCGATGAGTTAGGTTTGACTTTTGTTGACAAGTGGTGCAGGTTTTATGGCTCATCTGACCTCTATCAGAGGGATGGCCTGCACTTCTCCGAGAAGGGGGGTGAAGTGTTAGGCAAAGTATATGAACATGTCCTTCAGGGAAACTAGATAATGGGGTGGGGAGGAAGAATTGGCATTGCCATCTCAGCGATATGCCAATAGTGACAGCATAGGCAATAGAACCTCACAGTCAGCAAATAGGGGTAGCAGTAGATCAAGGGGGCAGAGTGGTAGCTCATCCAGAGATGATAGAGCTACTCAACATGAAAAAAGCCAAAGAGGGTCATGGAACTTTTGTTAAGTGTATGATGCTTAACGCCCGGAGCATTCGATCCAAATTTGATGAGTTCAAGTGTTATGTTGCTGAGGAGAAACCAGATTTTGTTTGCATTACTGAGGCATGGGTCAGTGAGGGATATTTTCGGGATAACTTGCAGGACTATGAGATCCAGGGATACAATATGTTTTCATGCAATAGGGGGTCCAGCATTGAAAGGGGTGGTGTAATGCTGTATGTGAATAGCTTATACAGTTCTCAAAAAGTAGCAGATGGGGTAAAAAATGTGTCTGTGGAGTCCATTTGGCTTGATGTTGCTGTGGGAAAAGGCAACAGCAATAAACTGAGGATAGGAGCTTTGTATCGATCAGGAACCTTTCCACATTCTCAGCAACTGGAGCTCGATAAAGTGATTTGTGAGGAAATCAGCAGAAACTTTCAGAGGAAATGCCTTATTCTTGGTGACTTTAATCTAAAAGGATATGAAAATGTTCGTGTTGGCTCCCCTATCATGTAAACTGTTTAGAAATGCCTTGAAGAGGACTTGTTCTTACACCAGTTTGTAACGGAACCAACCAGGCAGGGCTCATTCTTGGACCTTGTCTTCTCAGATTTAAGTGATTTATTTCAAGA
>JAOTOM010000885.1:0-49738 GCA_034440615.1 Ashinkailepas kermadecensis | reverse complement strand
AACACCAGCAATGTCCCTGGTAAAGCAATACATCACCGATTCGCAGGTGCAGGCTTTCGAAAACCAGAGCATTGCTCAGTGACCTTACATCTTACGTGCCTGGAAATTTCAGGTCAGGTGTGCGAAAATTTTACCCCCAGCAGCAGAACCTTTCAGCAGCATCATGCTGTTTATGTTTGGACTAAGTTTGAAAACAAAGCAGAAGGGGGCGGCTCAACCCATTTTGTAGTGCAGCCCTGCACTACTTTACTACTTAACTACTACACTACTTTACCCATGGGTAAAGTCTTCGCATCATCTACATTCATGTCGTCAAGGGAGCTAATCGGACCTACCACACAGATGCTAAAATACTGGAGTTTTCACCTTCAGTAGTGCATTAAGGACAATGACTGAATATTTACGTACCACATGTTTATATGCTACATGCTGGGTACTAAAAAATGTGTCGTTTCACGACACTTCTCGAAGCCAAAAGTGCATACAGGGTCGTGGTCATTTGATTAATGTCATACGCGTCGTACATATCGTACACGTCGTAATGCAACGCGTGCACCCTAATCTTCGAGAGTGAAACAATATGGGTGCAACAATACAATTAAGAAAGAAGTTTAGAATACAACTCACTGCAATCAGATTTGCCGGGCTATAATTCAAATCGTCTTTTTACAAGTACTGCAATATTTACTAGTGGAGAACACAAAGCATGGAACGTGACACAGAGCATGGGGTGGAAGAGGAGCACGCGAGAGACAACTTTCAACTATCCAAATCTGCGAACCTCGACATTGATTGCACCGGCCTGGAAAGCAACTACGAGCCCAGCACCAACGCCACCAAAGAGGGCAGGCCAGACCGTGGCATGGAGCGCACCACTGGCGAATCCAGAATTCCGGACGGGGGGGGCGGCGGGGACCTTTCACGTTTACAAAAAAAATCCTCCCACGCTCCGAGCGGCGTCACCGCTACCCCCCCCCATCCCACTTTCCCCTCTAGGCTAGCTGGCGCGGCGCTTGTCTGAGACGGTGCTCGGCGGGATAGGCATAGTCTGTTACCGACGCCAACGGGTAGGGGAGGCAGACTGCGTGTGACAGTTGAGATAAGGCACGTCCCGGGTATGGTGTTCACGCAATCATGGATGGATGAATTGCCGCTGAAGTAGATGGACGTAGGCTGAGACGCATGCGAGCAATACTAGGCTGACTACTTATCTGTGACCGGCAACTGGAGTCTGGTGGCAATTTGTGTGCCGGTCGATGTCGCAGTCAGGCCGAAAAAGATGTAACATAAAGTGCGCCAGCAGTGTATAGAGCACGCGCCGCCAAAGAAAGTGCACTAACAAACGCAATGTGAAGCCCGTTCGCTTGAGCTATTACTCGATATTTCTCACCATTCCGGGGGTGAAGATCCTCATATTCAGAACATATTTCCACATTGAATAAAGAAAATGACCAATTATCACTAGCAGGGTTCGAAACGTGGGTCCGGACCCCCCCCGACGATCCACCTGGGATCTCTAGCCACATTGCTTAAGCATCATTGGGGGGGGGGGGGTGCTCGAAATGGTCATGGGATTTTGGCCCCAGTAGAACTGCGCTTGATAAACTCAAGGCCTGTAAGGTTGCAGAGGAACAATCCGCTGTGTATATCGACGCAACCGCTTTTTACATTTTCGCAATTTTGCACAGATACCGACATTGTGTATAATCATGGATGTTGTATTGTATATACTTTTGATGGGCATGTGCCCGTGCCAATAATGTAAAGTTTTCACATGGGACCCCAGGGATGCGCCCCCAATCCATTTGGGCTCGTCCATTTCCTCCATGTCATGCCTCCGCCCCCCCGCCAATACATTTTCAGTTTCAGAAATTGACGCCCCTGACGCATACGTATATGTACACCTAGACCGTGCCACGTGTGTATCGCCGTTGGAGTATTTTGGAGTGCGTAGGTTTACACAGGGATCGAACTATGTGTACATCGACGCACGCGTATGTCACGCGTACGTATATTTACACAGGCATTGGCTTCTGTGTAAATCGACGCACGCGTTGTTCAGGTCCGCGTAGATATACACCAGTACCGCCTCCTGCGTATATCAACGCCTTCCTGCGTCGATTTACGCAGGAATCGCCTCCTGTGTATATCGACGCGCGCGTATTTCACGCATACGTAGATTTACACAGGCATGGCCTTCTGTGTAAATCGACACACACGTAGTTCACGTCCGCGTAGATATACACCAGCGCCGCTGCCTGTGTATATCGACGCCTGCGTAGATTTACGCAGGCGAGCGGCTCTGTGTAAATAACGAGAGATCTGCGTCGATATACACTGAAGTCACCTCCTGTGTGAATCGACGTCTGCGTAGGTTTACGCAGAGCAACAGCTGAGTGTATATCGACGTGCGCGTCGATTTACAGGCGTCCTAAAAAATAATAAGATTTTAAAAAAAACTTCTTGATAATAAAAAATATTTCATAACAAAATACTTCATAATAAAACACAGCCTGCACAAACTTCTCAGCGAAGATGTGCTGTGCACGACTTACGGAAATTAGCGACAAAGCACTGCTCGGAACATGAAGAACAACGATCGACCAGAGACCAGCCATAAACCTGCTCTTCACATGTCAGATACCCTGTGCCAGCTGAAGACGCCGGTGACGCCGAAGCTGACATGATGCCGCTGGCCACCAGCACGTCATCGCCATCGTTTGGGTCCACACAGCTCCCCGAACACAGCCCAGACAAGATCACAGCGGAACAACAGCGGGCTGACGTACTTGAATCCAGGTTTCAATGGATGCTCGCCTGCCGACACTTGTTAGTCAGTGTTCAGGGTGCGTAGCTTAGGGAGCAGTTGCGTGTTCCAAACATTCGAAATATACCTGTTCACATCGAACAAATATATTTTACCGGTTACTTTTAGTCACTCAGCTGTCGACACTGAAAAAAACCTAGATCCAAAAGATTGAGCCAGCATAGCTACCCACTACGTGCCGACAGTGTAGCAGCATCGCCACGTGCCCGCAGTGCAGCAGCATCGCTATGTGCCCACAGTGCAGCAGCATCGTCACGTGCCCACAGTGTAGCAGCATCGTCACGTGCCCACAGTGTAGCAGCATCGTCACGTGCCCACAATATAGCAGCATCGTCACGTGTCCACAGTGCAGCAGCATCGTCACGTGCCCACAGTGTAGCAGCATCGTCACGTGCCCACAGTGTAGCAGCATCGTCACGTGCCCACAGTGCAGCAGCATCACCACGTGCCTACAGTGCAGCAGCATCGTCACGTGCCCACAGTGCAGCAGCATCACCACGTGCCTACAATATAGCAGCATCGCCGCGTGCCCACAGTGCAGCAGCATCACCACGTGCCTACAATATAGCAGCATCACCATGTGCCCACAGTGTAGCAGCAGCGTCACGTGTACAAAGTGTAGCAGCATCACCGTGTGTCCACAGTGCGTCAGCTGTGGAAGCAATAATTCGCTACGCTGTGATATCATGATTCGCTTCAGTAGCTCAGTTGTCCACCAGGACAACATAATCCTGAAAACGTTTTTAATTATGTTGTTTTACGATAGTTGCTTGTGTTCACGCGACATGTATGTGGAAGTATAGAGAGTGGACATTGTTCTTTTGGGCTGTGAAAATGTAACATGTCGCCGTGTCCCAGCAGGCAAGTACGATAACAGATCTCCGAGAGCGCATTGCGCAGACACGTGCTCATATGTGGTAGCGTTTGCTCAGCGGAGCTATTCTCTGTTGTAACTATGAATTTCAATAGGACATGGGTGCTTACTTATGACATCTAGTTGAAGCGTGCAGAGCCTGTAGATAAACCATTCACCATGCATAGGTAGTGCTTGCCTGCATTTACGTCCCATTTCCTGGTATCTTCCCATGTGACCGTCAGATAGTTACGAGAATCACGGCGATGAATCAGATAAATGACACTTTCCGCAGCTTTCTACCCATACAGCTGATGAATGTTGATCGCATTACGGACAATTCCTCGTGCAGACAATACTTAAATCGAACCACAACACCTGCATTTGCTCCTGTAGATAGGTGCCATAGCATTATAAAGTTCACGGTTACCTCAACAGTCGCAGCAGCAGGTTAAAGTTCGCTAAGTGGAGTTTTATACAAATATGCACAAGTCTTGGCACACAGTGCGTGGTTTCAAGTAAACAAAACTATTATGAATCTGAACTCACAACTTTTAGCTACAGGATCAGGCTTCTGCCGTTGGGAGCAGTCGGCAACATGGCGTCAAAATTTGCTCCCTACGTTCTGCTAAACCGCAGAAAATAAACTTTCGCTGCATTTTCGCACGACGTAGTGACCCCCCCCCCATCTTTACTCCTGCATGGCACAGAAAACATCGTAAAGTAAGCTTCCTACAGGCACCTTCAGCGAATAGGAAAATCCTACAGTGCTCTTGACTGTTGGGCCACAGGAGACAAAGGCAAGTTCTTGTTGGCATGTTCCACGCGAAATTTCTGAAGGCAGTAGGTGTTGCGTACTTTCAAAGATTTCGCGCAGAAATGCACCGAGAACGACGTGTCGGCGGGAAATCCCAACAGGCACTTGCTCAAGACGTCCCATATGCTGTCTAAAAACAAAACAACCAAACGAAATCGTTCGGGATACATCTTGGTTCGATTATCATTGGCGACAAACGCGTGCGCTCAAAATTACAGGTGGATCCGAGGAAACGTAGAGGTCGCAACACAAGTCGCCTTTTTGACACCCTGACTTTCTGCCATCTGCTACCTGACTTTCTGCTACTGCTGGATTCCTCATAACTTTCTAAATAAGGAAGCTACACAAATAACATTAACACATTGCGTGCATCCATGATTCGTCTCTTTTTGGCACGTCCATGAATGTTGTAAGAGTTGCGGTTGTTAAGCTTGGTCCGCTTGGTCTTCCACCCCTGTACGAAGTCGTGAGCACGTTCATAAGGCATGCCCACAGTGGGTACATGAAGATTGGGGTGGCACTGTCGCTGAAACGGCTGTCGTATCCGTTGTGTCTAGCAAGAAGCATGTCATGGAGAAGACTGCGACGTTATCCATGACCGTCATGCACGTGCATTACATACACACTACATACACGTACATTACATACACACTACATACACGTGCATTACATACACACTACATACACGTACATTACATACACACTACATACACGTGCATTACATACACACTACATACACGTGCATTACATACACACTACATACACGCTGCACGTGTGCAGTGTACGTGGTCACTAAGTCGTGCAACGGTCTCAGTCCAAGCGGATAGCTTAACAACGGAAGTCGTACGACATTCATAGCGCATAACTAAAAAGAGACTGAATTTGATCGCATAGCATGTGCTAAGGTAAATTCCCTAGCTCTTTGATAAAAGCATGAGGTGGCCACGCACTTTATGCCTATCCTTGGGAGTTGGGCATATCAAATGCCTATCATATTTCGCTACGCGCATTAATACAGATTGTATTTATGTTGGGCTTTCCTATGGTCAGCTATCCAATAATCAAGCCAGCCAGTTCAGGAATTTCTGATGAAAGAGATACAATTGTCGTCAGCCGCCTAAGTGTGATTTAGTCTAAATATATTGCATTCCTTTCAATGGTTTTTTTTTGCAGATAGACCTCAACCAGGTATCAGAACGGTCATTGAAATACTAGGTTCCACCGACCCACATTTTCAACACAGGGGCAATGGGTTAAAGTGTTGCGAGCTGATTGAGCTACCTCGCATTTACTAATGGCATCGCAGAGCCTATTTAGCACGGGGCTTCTCTCGTGAATTCATCTTGGATATTTTCCTATATTAATTCGTACTCGCCTTTAAAATATTCGATAATTGGTATGCATGACATTTAGCGCGAATTACGCATGCGTAAAACGAAAGGCGCTCTAAGTTTGAGGCGCTTAGGGCCTAAGTAGTATCGAAAATTGAACACAAGCTCGATTGCCCAATTACATATAACCAATTTTAGGAACCACTTCGTAACTCAGTCCTTACAATTTTCAAGGTATGCTTGAAATTTAGGCTGATGTGAGGAGATCATTCTTCTACCGCAATTATTAGAGATATCCCTATTTCCTTCTATTAGCTATATCTTCCCTGTCTCGCACTAAATAATAAATCGTATCAATTGAAGGTGAGATGTCATGGATGTGCGTTCTGAAAAAAAAGCGCCGGAACTCGAGAATTAAGCAGCTCTTCCGTATCGATCGCCAACCTGACTGGCAGCGCGGTCCCTGGGTATCAGTAAGAGAAGAATACCCAGGAGTGCCTCAGCTAGGTGGCAGCCTGGCAACACCGAGGAACTCCCGTAGTAATCGCATTTCGTCTCTTTCATGCCCCTGGAATTATGCATAAGCCAGTCAATTCCTGGAGCTGGGCGCGAGTCGCCGGGCGGCGTGAGGGTGCCTTGTCTATCAGCCGTGTGGGGCGGGGGGGGGGGGACGGAGCGGGCCTTCTCCCGTGCGCTGCCAACCGCTGAGAAACTGTCCAGTGTTGGTAGTGCGTGATTATCGCCTTGGAAGATGCAAGCGAGGAACCGGACTGAACATTACGGCTTTGGACATGATCTGCTGAATACCAAGCTACATAGGTGAAAGCTTTACATAATTATTGGTGTTGCCAGCATCTAATTCAACCACATCCTTTTCATCTAACGGCGTACACCTAATGCAAAGTCATGGAAAATCATTGGTGTTGCATTGGCAGTATCAGGAGCCTATGTCAATGGAAAGGGCCTGATGTGCACCCTCAAGTATGTTTCCACATTTCTCGTTGAGGACACAATGCACCTTTAATCCTATTTCGGTATTTCGGTCGAGGGAAAGAGGATTCCCATTGTGTTTTTTTTATCCCGCAGTGGGGTCAGCCTCGTTGCTCGGCTGGCTAGAGAAATGGCGCTCTCTCGGGTTACCACAGCCTCACTCGTCCTTTCATCCATACGCTCCCATTCCAATGCCCATCTCATCTCAACATCCATGTCCTTCACCTGGCCCTGCAACACCAACTGTCCCTACTATGAGCAGGTAGGACAACTTCCCCGGTCCTGTCCACCAGCTCAGTTTTATCGGGGTTGTCGCGCCCCCCCCCCCCCGGCCCGTCCCCCGGGGTTGACGGAGTCCTGGAGGCTGAGGTCCCCCGTCGTACGGTGCTAGTTGTGACGGGGGACCAACAAGCCTCTTTGGTCCCGATATCCCGGAGGGGCGGGCGGGCCCGTAGGGCCCCATACGGGCCAAGTGACTGGTCGCCTCGGGCCGGGGACCTGGGATTCTTCCCAGTGTCTGCCGGCCAGGCCGGCTGGGGTCAAGGGGTGGGCGGCGCTGGATCCCGGTCGGGGTGGTGAGTCTCTCTCTCCCGGCCGGGTGATGGCGTCGCCTGCCCCGTATAGCAACTCGGGCGCCCGGCGTCCTCCCGTCCGCGGGAGGCGTCCCCCCAGTAGGGCCCCTATGCGGTGGGGCGCCCGAGGAGCCGAACACAAACTCACTTACATGGCATCCCCAAACCACAAAACTCCTCCTGGCCCCTCGTGTAGGGGCCAGACCATTCTCCCACACACCACCGGTGGAAGAAAGCCTAACCCGGCGAGCAGCAGAAGCATTGCCCCCAATGCCCCACGTATCCTCATCGTCCGAGGACTGACAAGGAATCTTGCGTCGTTGTCCCCTTTCCAGAGACGTGATGGATGTGACAGACTTGGTATAATTGTACGTTGTGAGAAGCTGAAGGCTGGAGCGTTGGAGGTAGAGTTTGCGGTGGCACAGGAAGCGGAGAGGGCGTTGACGAGCTCTGAGTTTGTATATGGTGTGCGCAACGGTGGGAGGAAAATCGATGAAAGCATCCAAATTAAAGTTGAACCACATCAAACCAAAAATACATCGCGCGGAATCATAAATTGTTACGATCTGAAGGACGTACCGGAGGACGAATTAGTGGATGGGTTGTCTGAGTTGGGCGTGATAGGAGCGATAAAAATGAAGACTAGACGAGGTTCAGATCTGATTACCACGAACAATGTTGTCTTAGCTTTCAACTCAACCAACTTACCTTCTGAGATTCGGATGGATTACATCCGGGTGAAGGTGCGACTTTTTCTCCATAATCCCATGCGCCGCTTTAAGTGCCAAAGATATGGCCACACAAACCAATTTTGTCGGAACCAATTTTGTGTGTGGCAGGTGTGCTTCCCCCGACCATACAGGCGAGCAGTGTACCACCGAGATACCCTTCTGTGTGAACTGTGGCAGAGGACAGGATCCCCACACTTCGTTTAACCGCACCTATCCTAGCTACTCGAAAGAAAAATAAATTATTTCCATCAAGTACTTACAAAAAGTTACTTTCCGCGAAGCTCGGGAGTTATATGAAAAATATCACCCTAAAGCATCGTACGCCTGGAAAGTAAAAAATACTACATCAGTCCAACAACAGGCTCCGACATACAACACTGAACATCTGATCGCACAGCTGAGTGCTCTTCTCCGCTCCCTAGGCGTACTTGTCCCCTCCCCAACGAGACAATCACAGCTTGCACCCCCTTCCGCGTACACAGAACGCGAGGCTTCACCACCACGGACCCCTCAAGCGACTGTTCCGAAGCCAGCCGCAGAACGAGCTCCGGAGGAGTGGACTCTTGTCCAGCGGACCAAGCGGCCCGGCAAGCACTCCAACGCCAACCTGCAATCCTCACCCTCAATCTCCACCGGCACCACAACCACCCAATCCATCCCTGAACCTTCCGAAACCACTTCTACCCGTCCACCCCCGCCAGTTACTTTAAGAGAAACCGGTGTGACTTCCCGTCGGGTAACAGTCGTAGCGCCCTCGGCGACCAGACCAGGGCCCAGTGTTCACGTCCACCCGAGAGCTCCCGACATTGGGGCTTCTGGCCGGGCAGCTCGGTCTGGGTCCAGAGACTCTTCGCCGAGCGCACGGGTTCCCAGCCCCTCCCCATCAACCCCAAAATCCCCACCTACCTCTCCTCATCCACCCTCCAACCTCCCCTCACCTCACCTTCCACACGCCCTACCACCTCCAAACCCAGCCTCTCCACGTCCTCCATGCCTGAACCTCCCCTCCCCCACGTCAACCAGCAGTCCTCGACTTCAACCTCCACCAGAGCCACCCCCACCCAGCTCATCCCTGATCCTCCCGAAGCCACTCCTGTTCCCCCAACCCCACCAGTTACCACGAGAGAGTCCGGTACGACCCCCAGTCGAGTTCCAGTAATGGCACCCTCGGCGACTCGACCAGGACCTACTACCCAGGTCCATCCGAGAGCTCCCGACATGGGAGCGTCTGGTCGGGCAGCTCGGTCTGGGTCCAGAGACCCCTCGCCGAGCGCACGGGTCGGCCAGTCCCCCAATTCGACACCCCCACCTCCACCAGCTTACCGTGTCAGTCAGTCAACTCCAGAGACGGGGAAGGTGATGGGCCCGCCTCCCATACCACCCCGTGTTGCTGAAACAGCGCCACATCCTACTACTCCCCCTGTGACTGGACGCAAGCGGCTGTCCCCGTGGACACCATCGCCGCCAGGCGGGGGAAACCCAAGATCTCGGCAGAGATCGGCCACGGAACCAGGGACCTCAGTAGGAGAAGCTGGGAACAGGTAATATTTAGCTTGTCTTAGTCACCCACGTTTTTAGCTCACTACTCCATTTTTTATATTTCTGACGTATGAGTTTTATTATCCAATGGAACTGCAGAGGTTTGAGAACCAGCCTCCACAACCTCCAAACCATTTTACACTCCCGAGTGCCATTAGTAGTTTGTCTCCAAGAGACTAAGCTCTCTCCTGGTGCACATTTTCAACTAAAAAAACTACTCAGTGTTGGGTAGGGATACTACTCCTCGCACGGTGGCTCATGGCGGTGTGCTCATTGCTGTGCACAATTCTGTAGCATTTACACATATACCTCTCTCCTCAAATGTTCAAGGTGTCGCTGCTCGTGTGATAATAGACCACCGTGCTATTACCATATGCAGCCTATACCTAACGCCGGGCGGACCGTTTCCACTTGCAGAGCTATCCGAAACTGTGGCTCAGCTCACCCCACCGGTGATGGTGTGTGACGATTTTAATGCTCACCACTCTCTTTGGGGCTCAACCATGATTACTAGCCGTGGGCGTGCAATGGAACGTTTTATAAGCGATTGTCCTCTCTGCATTCTTAACACGGGAACACCAACACATTTCACATTACCGACTGGACAGATCTCCGTACTAGACCTCACCCTCTGCAGTCCAGAAATTGCTCCTTTACTAGAATGGTCTGTAGACGATGATCCACACAACAGCGACCATTTCCCCGTTTACTCACATTTCGTTGGTCGTGTTACGGTTGGTCGACGACCTTCAAAGTGGTTATTTCACCGAGCCGACTGGGAGGCCTTCCAATCGAACCTCGAAAGCACACTCCACGACTAATCAGATGAATCGGTCATCTCCGTGGAGACTTTCACTACGGCGACTCTGCAGAGTGCTCAGCGGCACATCCCACGATCATCGGGAACGTCGATGCGTGTTCCAGTCCCATGGTGGTCGGATAAGTGTCGAGATGTTATCCGTGCTAGGAAGAGGGCATTTCGTACATTTAATAATAATAGTTCCACATACAATTTAATAGCTTTTCGCAAAGCACGAGCGCTCGCCAGACACACTATCGCCGAGGCGAAACGAGACTCATGGAAATCGTATGTAAGCACGCTAAATCGTTCCACGTCTCTGTCGCCTGTATGGTCCCGCATCAAGCGTTTCTCCGGAAAACACGCCCCAGTTCCTCTTCCTGTCTTGCACATGGCAGAGCAGGACATCATCGACCCGGAAGAAGTGGCTGACAAGATAGGATGTGCTTTGTCCACACGCTCTGAAAACACAAATAACGAGCGATTTTTGAGACACAAGGATCAGTGCGAGGCACATCCTCTTGATTTTTCCACCACAGACATCTTCCAGTACAGCATACAATTTTCCATTTCCGGATTAACTGAAGCAATCAGCACACTCAAGAGCGTGGCGGAGGGTCCGGCACGCTGCATAATGATATTTTAAAACGTTTACCAGCTGGTGCTTTAGAAGCACTCCTGGAAGCCCTAAATTGAATGTGGACATCAGGAATATTTCCATCTTCGTGGCGGCAGGCAATTATGGTGCCCATACGTAAACCAAATAAATCTGCCAAGGACCCATTACATTACCGTCAAATCTCGCTGACTTGCTCCCTGTGTAAACTGTTTGAAAAAAATGGTGAATGTCCGACTGATGTGGTTCTTAGAACATAACAATCTGCTTACTGTGATACAGAGCGGCTTCCGAAAACACCGTAGCACACTTGACCACATTTTAACACTCGACTCCGTTGTGCGCTCTGGATTCATGAAACGCCACCGTACAGCTGTAATGTTTTTTGACATTGACGGCGCATATGACATCGCGTCGCGTCACGGTATCCTGATGAAGCTACAAAATATGGGTGTCAGAGGCTCTATGGGGTCTTCTTGTCCAATTTTCTATCTTCCAGAACGTTTCGCGTCAGAATAGGAAACTCCCTATCTGACACCTTTTCACAAGTCAACGGAGTCCCCCAGGGGAGCGTACTGAGCGTAGCATTGTTTTCCATTTATATTGCGTTGCGCCGTATACTACTGGGAGTGAGATACGCATGCAAGGTCGCACAGAACCGAAAACATCCAACATATCAGTGGATATTATCTAGGCCATCACTGCCGCGTCGGTCAACCTGTATTCAGCGTGGCTTGCCATTTTCTTAACGCATGGCTTCGATCTTCCGTACATGCAATGTTAGACCAAGCTCTGTGGCACGCGCTGTCACTCCAAACATCCCCCCTTGGAAGGTTCTCCCAGTGCAGACTGCCCTTACCTTGTCCTATTCAAAGAAGGGAAATGTAACCTCCGAAGAATTCCGCATGCTTGCGTTAGAAAAACTACACCAGTACCGTGAGTTCTCCCGCATCTACACGGACGGCTCCAATCCTCCTTCCGGCGTGGGATGCTCGTATGTTGGTCGACGCGGTATTGGCTACTTCTGTTTACCGAAGCAGGCGTCGATTTTTCCCGCTGAACTCTACGCCATTTTGCAATCTCTTTATCATATCCAGGATAAATCCTCGATATCATGTCCATAAATCACGCCGTTTCTACTGACTCCCTGAGCAGTCTCTGGGCAATGAAGTCTTTTAACTCGGATGACAGGCTTGTACACAGGATTATTTGCGTCGTCAACTCCCTAACTGCTATCAACACAAAATATCGTATTCTGCTGGATTCCCAGCCATGTTGGACTTGCTGGAAATGAAGCTGCCGATTTAGCCGCTAAGCACGCCATCAACAATGGCCGTGAAGTTCGTCTACGTCTTCATCCAAGTGATATATACCCCTCCATATTATCACATGTACGGTCCGAATGGCAACGAACCTGGAATTCCAAACCTAGTAAGCTGAGGGTTATAAAGCCGGTACTAGGAATGTGGCAGTCCTCACACCGGACCTCGCGACGGGAGGAAGTAACGCTCTTGTCGATTGAGGATTGGCCATACATTCGCGACACACAGCAATATACTGACCGGTGATGACCAACTTATATGCCCACGCTGTTCGGACCCGCTGATCGTGTATTATGTTTTAGTAGATTGTGTACTGCTGGACCCTCTCCGACGCCAGATTTTAGGACGGGTAAACATCGACACTTTACGAATGCTACTAAACAATGACTCTGGGGTTGTATCGTCTGGAGACATTTTTACTTTCCTTCAACAAGCCCGTTTTGATGTTGTATATCGCCGCCCCTGAAGACTATTAACTACTGACTACTATAGGAGCATAGTAGATTAGCTACCAACACAGTTATGGGCGCAAAATGACCTTTGCAGTCGACGCGCCCCTAAACACCTATCCACCACCACCACCATTGTGGTTTCCCCCCTCTTCCGTACGCCCTTTGATGAGCGTGAGAACTCGGGTCACTTTTTCCAAACTTTCTTTTGTCTACTTAGTGCCAACATTTTAGTTTCATAACTATGTCAGAGGCAGCTCCAGGAGCGAATATTTGGTGGTACCTTCCATTGGGACAGATGTTTGCGAAAACTTAGCAACAACACATGCATCTGAGTGTTTTCATTGTTTTGTTGTTCAGGTGACTATCAATTGGAATTCAACCGCTCATGCTACCTTGCTTTCCTACGGAAATGCTTCTTTTCAGCCTAATCATGCCAGGCGGATCCAGAGGAGGAACAAATTAGCATATTGCGTGTTTTCCGTAGGTTATATAATTGATGTTGTTACCGGAATGTTGGGAGGGCGGGGTGTATTCAGGACAAACGGTAATAATGCGTCATAAGCAGCGGCGGAACAGTAGGTGACGATAGATATTCAAGACATACCCTATTGAAACCATTATAAGCGACGGCGCAACAAGGATGACACTGCGAATGGCGGATCAAGGAAGAGTTAAATTAGATAAACAATCATAACAATCCGCAAGCAGTGGCGGAGCTAGGAGTTTTCTCCGATGGTCAATGATTGTAGTAGCCTCGCAACTCAAGCCTCTCGAGATTCCCCATAGTATAATTTCCTGGCGAAGTCTCTAGGCAAAAGCATCACGCAAATATTGCTATTATATAAAAAGAACAACAATAGGTGTTGTGGCACTGACTGCGAAGGAAGGCCAGCCACAATGAACAAATGATATCCACCCTTCTTGAGCTTCTGGCTACGCCATTGGCTGTTTTGCATGTGTATATGTTCAAATCAAACGGTGTTTGGGATTATTAAGAATTATTTATGCCCATCTGTGCACAATGTTGCCGATGCAAAATAAACACGGCCCAAAGTTGTTTCGTTCAATTATCCCCCCCCCCCCTATGTATTGCCTCCTGTACTTGCCATTAGGCATAAGGACAAATTTGTACATTTTGGGACCCAAAAAGTGTAGACTAGACCATTATAATCCGGATGAACTCACAGTCTTAAGAATCTCCCAGTTTCGAAATCGGCCCAATAGATTACGAGATCTTAAGTGGTGGAATCTTTCCCTTTAAAGATCCAGGCTTAAGTCGTTGGACTCAGGTGCGGGGGGGGCGTCTTTTACGCCTCCGTAAGGCTTTCCGCGGATGGTGAAGAAAAAAAGCGGTGCGCGGCGGCGCACAGAAATTTGTGACACGTTTTCCCACCTAAAATTCAGGTATGAAAATGTTGTGGTCAGGTCATCCACGGTCGCCGAACTAATCAAGGTCAAGAGAGGCCACCACCAAAAAAAAGGTCAACCGGTTGTTGCGTTTTAACGGGTAACGATATTTGAACGAAAATTTAAGGTGTGGCATATCTTTAGAGACGCAATAGAAAGTACTATAGGAACTTTTGCACTGAAACAAATTTGATAGCATATTTGTTTAAATATTTATTTATTGGAGTTACATCGAAGATTCTGGCTAAAGTAAGCACTTTTTATGTGGCTGATCTTACTTAAAGCAACGTTTCCCGTTACGATCTACGCATTAGAAGAAAGAGAAAAGAACGCTCAATATTTTGAACATACAAATAAATATGTTTATTTTTATGTGTGAGGACATTTTGTGACAATGTTCGATTTCACGTTCCTTTTCTGATTCCAAACAAGTTTTTTTTTTTAATCTTCCTCAAAATGAACTCCCCAGAGACAAAAATATGCCGCCAGTTGTGACCACATAAATCCCCATAGTGACGTCACTTTTTGAGGGGACAATATTTTGGGGTAGTTTCGAGCCCTACATGTCGACTGCTTTCCGACGACACCTCTTTCGTTTTCGTGCGATGCTTAGTTTGGAGAGTGTAGAGGGGCTTATAACGAACCCGACACCGAAACGGCGTGCGAGGATCTGACCGGAAAGACTCCGTACCATAGGGTTAAACGAGCCCTACGGTACGGCCAAAACGAGCCCTACGGGTTAAAACCAGCGTCGTGTACTCTGCAAGTTCAAAGGGCGATGGCCAGTTCCGGATGACCAAAATGAGGGCAATTAAAATGCTGGTGTTGCATGGCAACATCACTACCTATTCAGGTCGATGCTGCATCGGGAATATCAAACATTCCTGATACTCCACCCTTGTCAAGTCATCCACAAACAAGTATGTGGATAATTATGTACGTTTTCTTGCGGCAAATATACGGGGAAGTTTCTTGCGAGATCACGAAGAAAGAATTCTGCGAAGACACGAACAAAATTCATGTGACAGCTTGGAATGTACTCTGACGCGGGAGGAATCAGCGATCAAAATGTCGGTATTGCAAATAGCTTTCCTTGAAGAACACGGTACTGTCGATCAGCGTAGTGGACCAGACACTAATGGAGCATTCAATCGGCATGGTTGATAGACAAGCCACTAATTGAGCATTCATTCGGCGAAGTTGATAGACAAGACACTAAGAGAGCATTCAATCTCGAACAGAGGCGACAGATAAATGCAGAGGGTCCCGGAGACAACCCAGCGCAGTGCTCACCAAAAACGGCCAGCATCGAGTCGGAATCTTCATCGGAAACAACTACCACCATGCCGTTCAAGCAGCCGGTGAAGCCGGTGACATCGTCACCGTCATTTGCCCGTCTGGAGAGGCGTCGGTGGTGGTGGAGCCGGGCGAGGGAATATAGCGCACCGCACGCTTATCTCACAATCTAATCTCATGTCTAAGCCTGAGTGAATGAATTAGGACTTGGAGCACTTCACAGAAGCTATTAATGCTTCAAAAGCGTGACGGTCGGGCCGGGTCGAGCCGCTCCGGGGTCTCTCAGCTGAGCTTTTGTCGTGTGCACAATGGAGTGGATTAACTGGGGCTCCGCCGTCGTCCCCAGCCATGGGTCAGATCAACGCCACTATGTCGTGATGTCCTGTCCGTCGTCCCCAGCCATGGGTAAGATCAACGCCACTATGTCGTGATGTCCTGTTCTAATCACCTGATCGCCAATGAAACCCCCAGCATTAAAAATCGGGCTTCATTCCATTAAAAACATGTTGGATAGTGGGATAGACCCATGCAGAACTGCAACATGAGCTTGCCTCGGATAGACGGCGGAGCGGGATGGGAAGGGGATCGGTAGCCCCCCCCCCCCCCTGCCGTCAGTGACAAGGCATTGTCACTTTGCCGTTGCCGCGCACTGCAACAACGGAGACACCCAGTTACTCGTGCTGCTTTTTAACCAGGAGGAATCAAGCGCGTATCATGAGCTATATGACCAGTGCAGTCGATGCGCCCTTGAATCCCAAATAACAATAACGGGGAGGCGCATGAGTTGTCTCCAACATGAAAGATCGCAGAAGGTTGCAACCATTTATATCACTCTGTGTGCAGATGCCAGGTTGGATATCCTCCACCATTAGGAGGCGCGTGTCACTGATACATTTGGTCAAATTTACATCAGATGGATGTATTTAGTATGATATGGAGCGGATCGACTTACGGGATAAGCGCCCCCGTCGTTTGGTTCAAGATAGCTCAAGAACTAAAGGAGGCGGTGTCTTCAAAATATTAGTACTCTTTATACCACGAATTATATAACTCGAGTCAAATTACTTTATTAGAGGTCATTCTAGGTCCCTTCTTATGACGTCATCAAGAAAACTATTATTTCGGTTCGACTCTCCGAATTGGATAGGCCTCCTTCGGTCCATAGATAAGGGCTCCAAAATGGTTGCATGTCCACATATGGGTGAGATTGGCAAATGAGATCAATGTAGTCCGATTTAGAATCAATGTATCCCATGCCTGACCTCAACCCATATCAATGCGCATAGATTCCTATAGGTATGTGTCATCATTTCGGACCCAACTAGAATACCGAACTTTTCCCAAAGTGGTACGACTTGAATTGATGATACTAAACCAAATAAATGCATCAGGGAATGAATGATGAAACGTTAAGCTTCATTGTGTTGCATGCAAGTAGAAAATAAAAGTAAATATTAAAGTATACTTTTGGTCCTGGTATAAATAGCATGCTTGTTTCATAGCTAATTAGCATGCCATGCACTATAGGTGATTATTGACCCGCGCTTACACCAAAGCGCAAACCATGGATGTCTTTGACGAGTCTGTGGCAGCAATGTGGCAGCAATGCAGAAACAATGTGGTAGCAATGTGGCAGCAATGTAGAAACAATGTGGTAGCAATGTGGCAGTAATGAGGAAACGCCAGCATCTAGGGCAGATTGTTTGGAAAATGCCTTCAGACAGGCTGAATTCAAAGTAATGATTATTAATATTGAGGCAGCACATAAGGCGAGAAATGTGTAACGCATGAAGGACATTCTCATGCAACTGTTCTCAAGGTGAAAACTATCAGCCCCCACTCATTTGGGGTCGTATTTTCGCTGACCTGGCGATCCCATGTGTGCTTGCTCCACTTGGCTGCCAACCAGGTCTTGCATATGGTCTGATTCTTTTCAGACTTCTAGTTCAGGGTTCAATGGAACGTAGATTGAAAAGGAAACACATTTCGTGTATGGATCCGGAAGGCCCCGAACCACACCATACCAGGTCCTATCAATGTTTGTTATCAATCAAACGTGCGAAATCGTGCAATATCAGTGTGTTAGAAAGCAGGGATACACAGGAAAATGTGTTCCGGAACGTAACTAAACAACTGAATTGTCAATTTGTTCTAGTAACGACCGTGAGAGCAAACACAAGTATAAATTGGCGAACTCGTCCCACTGCGGTTACCAATCAAGTTCGCTAGCTTCCCAACCGCTGCATGTAGCTTTGATTTGTATGGCAATTGGCAAGCTGTGACCATGGGCACATGTGTACCACGATTTGCATGCAGCTTAAACCAAGAGCATTCCCTGCTTCAAAGCTATTACTAATCACGCTCATCTAACGAAGTTAAATTTGTTCATGTTTGTTTTCCTTACCTGCAAAGAGATGAACTATGCAAAAATATTTTGCACAAAACACAAGGGTTGAAGAAAAGCTGCAATAGTTCTTCCTGACACCAATCTTGTCCTTGCATTATGATACATAAAACGTTGTGCAATATGCTGTGCGTTTAAATAATAGCGTTTCATGAAAATTGATGAGGGTGCAGTCACGGGAGGAACTTCAGACAAAGTACTAGATATGTGGGAGATGAGAGCTAGCAATGCTATAATTGTTGGTCACAAAAATAGAGGTGACACTCCTTTGCATATATATGAAATATATATATATATATATATATATATATATATATATATATATATATATATATATATATATATATATATATATCCATATATACATATGTATATATATATATATGTATATATATATATATATATATATATATATATATATATATATATATATATATATATATATATAAAAACACGTATACATATGTGGAGTTGGTCGGTGGGTCGATTGCATCAGGTACATGGTGGGGTCTTGAGCACTACCTTGTGACCCGTAGGCGTGTTAATGTCGCCTTTGCCAGCAAGTGCAAAGGCGAAGGCGACCAGCAAGTGCCGCCATCCGACCTCAGTCGTGAACATATTTCGCCTGCAATTGTTAGGATGATCAGAAACGTGGTGCAAAATAGCTTGGAATAGGACTCCTCTCCACAAGGTAGTTCGGATGCTTATTTGGGACACCTGAGAGCTGGAGGTACATCACGGCAGTGGACTCGGTGTCAGATAACGCACAAAATCCGAATTACTTCAAAGATGGTGCTGTTCAGAGCTAGCGCTTCTTGCTTGCTTTACTGAGCGTGTTTGTAACCTACAATGACCTTACTTAACCGGAGCTAAGCTGGTTCGATGCCGTTGCCCCGTCTAGTGACACGGATGCTACCCTACCAGGCATCTTTCCACGTCAGCTCTCCATTTTATCGCAATACAAGAATGGATAGCAGTTTCTTTGTGCACGCTTGAAACTTCCAAAACATAGAATATAGAAACATATTTGAGCATACCATAGAATCATACTATTGAAGTACGAAGGTATGCAAAGTAAATATAACATAATTCCGATATAACTGTGGTATCGATATTTCCGTGCAAGTCCCATTTAACAAACGCTTTAGCATCCGCAGTGCAAACACGCTCCAAGTTCGTGATTTAACATGAAATGGCTACCACTTCATATGCTGACAACTGTTGCAACGAAAGAAATTAATCAACTGAGAAAAATATTGCAAAATGTCATTACGATTAAAGATAGATATAATTATTTAATTATAAGATGCGATGAAAAAAAAGATGATTACTACCAGTTGATGCGGTTGAACACGAGCGCTATGGTCGAATTCAGTGATTCAAATTTCATAGCACGACTCACATTAAACATATTTACGCCGGGTCAACGAAGGTCAATGTGCGCAGTTTGATCACGTGTAAGGCAACGTCTGTGATATTCCATATACAACTGTTGGCCTGAAGGGCTATTTTCTAAGCGAAGCCATGAATACAGTTGCCCACAACATATGTGTAAATTCCGATCTATTAACTTAGCTCACTGTTGAAGCTATTATGGCATAGATTCGATATTATGGTTAGCTATTGTAGTAAATGTGGGGCATAATGGCAAGCTATTATGGCGTATGTCCGTCATTATATAACGGTATTATGGCATAGGTCCGTCATTATATAACGCTATTATGGAATAGGTCCGGAATTATATAAAGCTATTATGGTATATATCCGGAATTGTATCAAGATATCATGTCATAAGTCTGGCATTATAGCAGGCTATTATGGCGTATGTCTGGCATTGTATCAAAATATTATGGCATAGGTCCAGCATTATAACCAGGAACTATGGAATAGGGTGCCCGGGTGCAGTGGCAGAACAGTCGGGGTGGGGAGGGAAAGATTACCAGGAGAGAAAGACCAAGCACGAGTCCAGACAACTCTTGTTTAACAATGGGAAACTCGCATGTAAACTCAAACTGTGTGCTCACTCAACATGCACCGTAATGTTCTACGTTCTCCAGGCCAAATTTGCCCTCCTCAGACGAGCGGCAGACCCACTCGCTGCTACTGCCGGTTATTTCCTCGAAGCACCAGGTGTCTGCGGCGCCACGAGGGGCCGATCACAGCTTGTATGACGTCACAGTCAGTATGACAACGTCACAGCCTACATGGCTACGTCACAGCCAGTATGACAACGTCACAGCCAGTGTGACAACGTCATAGCCTGTATGACAACGTCACAGCCTGTATGACAACGTCACGAACAGTATGACAACGTCACAGCCTGTATGACAACGTCACGGACGGTATGACAATGTCACAGACTGCATGGCAACGTCGCAGACGGTATGACAACGTCACAGCTAGCATGCCAACGCCACAGACAGTAAGACAGCGTCTCAGACAGTATGACAATGTTACAGACAGTAAGGCAACGTCACGGACAGTATGACAACATCACAGTCTGCATGACGACGTCACAAACAGTAAGACAACGTTTCAGACAGTGTGACAACGTCACATTCTGCATGACAACGTCACAGACAGCATGACAACGTTACAAACAGTAAAACAACGTTTCAGACAGTATGACAACGTCACAGACAGTATGACAACGTCACAGAGAGCATGAGAACGTCACAGACAGTATGGCAACGTCACGACCTGTATGACAATATCACGGACAGCATGAGAACGTCACATACCGTATGACAACGTCACCGACAGTATAGCAACGATACAGCCTGTATGACAACACCACAGACGGTATGACAACGTCACAGCACGTGTGACAACGTGACAGACAGCATGGAAACGTCACAGACAGTGTGACAACGTCACAGCCTGTGTGACAATGTCACAGCTAGTATGAGAACGTCACATACAGCATGACAACGTATCACCACGGCTGGCTGTGGGGGCGTCCCCATGAATAAAGATGGCGGCGCCCTGAAAGCAATACGAAGCCAATGCTTGGGACTACTGCTGTCCATTGAGGCGATGTCCGTCAGACTTGAAGTACAACACGTTCGTAAGGTAAAAAAGCCATCGCGCACACCATTCATATGTACTGGAAGTTGTCATACTGGCTAAGGAAGCCCTCAGCGAGCATAAAGCGAAGCCCTACATTCTAAGTTCGCTCGCATATCACGCGAGCCTTAAAGTCATAAAGTCATAAAGTGTTAAGGCTTAATAAGAGCCACAGGGGCCCATCTGGGTTAAGCCTATCTAGAAAAGGTACTAGAAATGTACATATTCTCACCCCAATCAATCCTTAATCCCAAGTTCCTAGGAAGCTATATATCCCAGCCTATCTAGCATCATCCACTTGCTATTGCATAACACCCTCAACAATTGCAAGCTCCTCCCATCATACCCATTGTGCTACCATAGCCCCTGCTTAAAGGGGTCTGTGCCGTGCACATTTAACATAAATATTATCGCCTCCATCCAAATTAGAAATCAAAAACAAGATTTTCCTGCCTAAAAAATTTGTCCACCCTACTTTTAAATACATTCAATGAGGAACTCCCCACAACATCAGCAGGCAGCCCATTCCACTGATCAACAACCCTTTGACTGAAGACCTGCTGTCGCTTAACTGTCCTACACCTCAACTTGTCTAACCTGAGTTGGTGACCCCTGTGTGATACTTTAAACTGAAGAGCACCATTTAAATTGACCTGATCTAGTCCTTCAACAATTTTGTACATTTCAATCATGTCCCCCCTTAATCTCCTATACTTGAGTGAGTACATATCTAATGCCACAAGCCTTTCTCCATATTCTAAGCTACCTAGTCCACTGATGAGTTTAGTTGCTTTGCGTTGCACTCTTTCTAACTTGTCTATATCCTTTTCTAGGTAGGGGCTCCAAGCTTGCACAGAATATTCCAAGTGGGGTCGCACATATGCTAAGTACAGTTTTTTTTCATGACTTCCTTGCTCTTATACATCACACTTCTATTAATGAGTCCCAGCATTCTGAGTGCCCTGTTCCTAGCTGAGCTACATTGTTTCTCTGCTTTAAGGTCATTTGAAACCAACACACCTAAGTCCCTTTCCTCTTCAATAACATCCAGTTCCCTCCCTCCCATTGTATATCTGAAAGTCTCACCTCCAGACCCCAGATGCATAACCTTACACTTGTCATAGTTAAAAGACATCTGCCATTGATCAGCCCACTTTTTTAGGTCCTCCAAGTCTAGTTGAATATTAAGGCTTCGGCCAGGCTTAGCGCACAACTGGGATCGCGAGGCGGACATGGGACAGCAATTACACTGAATAATTTGCCCATCGGTTGTCATCTGGAAAGCGGCGCACAGTGCCTTGGCCATTAGTTCTCATCTGCGCGGGAAACATACACACCTCCCAGTGGGAGCGGCCGACCGCCGACGGCGGCGGCACCAGTAAATCATTCAGAGGCACTGCATCAGCGCGCGGGCAGGCGCCACACGATCCGTCCGATACTGCACGGCTGTCCGGGGCTGCCGGGCCCCGGGCCGCGTGCCACGTCACGCCTCGCGCCGGACGCCGGCTGGCTAACGCCTCGTGACGGCGGCTGGACAACGCCTCGTGACGGCGGCCGTCCAACGCCTCGTGACGGCGGCTGGCCAACGCCTCGTGACGGCGGCTGGCCAACGCCTCGTGACGGCGGCCGGCCAACGCCTCGTGACGGCGGCTGGACAACGCCTCGTGACGGTGATGTGCCTGCGTGGTGCGGACCCTGCGTGACGCGTGGTTGACTGCGGCGCGAGGCCTCGCGTCTAGGTCGGTGTGTGTTTAGCGCAGATGACGGCTCACGCGCCCGTTTGCGGCCCCAACTTGATTCGGCTCAAACGCTGGCAGTGGAATTGGATTATTATAATATCGTGTTTGCAGATCGGAAGTGCCAAATGTCACTCAGGAAAGACTATCTGGGCGTGTTCGCTCATCCAGCGCCTGGCAGCAAGTCCATCGACTGATTTATATATTTGCGTGATTTTCAATGTAGTTCCACCTGCAAATTTTCAAGCTCAGTCACATAGACATAACAACACAACGTTTTTGGGCCTATTTTGCTATAAAAAGAGCCATTCGAAGCTTCAAAATATGAAATACATGCAAAATACCGAAATGGATATTGCAAATACGAAAGCAAGAAGGCATAGAACGCTTCTTGAAATTCCTTCACGGGGAGTGACATCAACCCATTCCAGAGGCGCATCCTTTGCAACAATTGGACTCATTGTTTTGTTGTCAACCTTTATATCTGAAGTTGGCGCTATGCAATTGTCATGCAACACAGCATAATACGATGCAAACTTTAGATAATTCCTTCTCAGTTGTTTGGAACATGGTCCGGTGCTAACAAGGTCGCGATGGTCCAGCGAGTGGCGCTCTGGCCCGGTGCCGCTCGGCTCTGGCAGCCGGTCTGGCAGCCGGTCTGGCAGCCGGTCTGGCAGCCGGTCTGGCATCCGGTCTGGCAGCCGGTCTGGCAGCCGGTCTGGCAGCCGGTCTGGCAGCCGGTCTGGCAGCCGGTCTGGCAGCCGGTCTGGCATCCGGTCTGGCAGCCGGTCTGGCAGCCGGTCTGGCAGCCGGTCTGGCAGCCGGTCTGGCAGCCGGTCTGGCAGCCGGTCTGGCAGCCGGTCTGGCAGCCGGTCTGGCAGCCGGTCTGGCAGCCGGTCTGGCAGCCGGTCTGGCAGCCGGTCTGGCAGCCGGTCTGGCAGCCGGTCTGGCAGCCGGTCTGGCAGCCGGTCTGGCAGCCGGTCTGGCAGCCGGTCTGGCAGCCGGTCTGGCAGCCGGTCTGGCAGCCGGTCTGGCAGCCGGTCTGGCAGCCGGTCTGGCAGCCGGTCTGGCAGCCGGTCTGGCAGCCGGTCTGGCAGCCGGTCTGGCGGCCGATCTTGCAGCCGGTCTGGCAGCCGGTCTGGCAGCCGGTCTGGCAGCCGGTCTGGCAGCCGGTCTGGCAGCCGGTCTGGCAGCCGGTCTGGCAGCCGGTCTGGCAGCCGGTCTGGCAGCCGGTCTGGCAGCCGGTCTGGCAGCCGGTCTGGCAGCCGGTCTGACAGCCGGTCTGGCAGCCGGTCTGGCAGCCGTTCTGGCAGCCGGTCTTGCAGCCGGTCTGGCAGCCGGTCTGGTAGCCGGTCTGGCAGCCGGTCTGGCAGCCGGTCTGACAGCCGGTCTGGCAGCCGGTCTGGCTCTCCGTTCTGCGTGCCCTGGTGCATGACAACGATCGCTGCTTGCCGCGGCCAGATCCAAACTGCTGGTCAGAGGTGGAGAATCGCGAACGAGGATACATTAGGCTGCGGCGGTCAGCAAAGCTTGCCGAGATAAATGCTGAAGCGTAGTCGCATTTCACTTAGGTCTGACCGGTTATTTATTAAATATCTTGCCAAGCACCTTGTCAGGATGCACCGCTGTATTTGCAACATGTGCACATTCTACATGCCAAGCTAAATGAAATCGCATGGTTGCGTATTATTTACTGACTCGGTGTGTGCATCATTTCAAACAGCTTGAACGACGCCAGAAAACCGCACACTGATGAACGCAACGCTTCAAAATAACGAAGCGTGTGATGATCGGATGATCGCACGGACCATCATGCCTGTATCACTCGTGTCTGTTGTGCTGCCAAGAGTGCTGCACTCTCTACTTCTTGCCGCTGTACACACAGTGACCAGCTGCACTTCTCACAGCTCCAACGCGTCTTCCCCTGCATCCTCGGAGTCCGCATCGTCGTCGGCCTGCCGCAGTCCCTCCGCATGCCCGATGGCCATTTCCCACCCCGATGCCATATGATCTGAGGATCCTCGACTGGGTCCTGACTATCTTCTGCTTCCGTTGAAAGTGTAGACTCGTTGCCGTGGACTCTATTGGGTCAAAATATGCCGCCACACCGACAATGTTGCCACTCGACCGGAACGGTTCCCCATCTCCACCGGAACGGTGCTCCGTTTCCACCGGAACAGTGCCCCCACTCCACCACCCCGATTCCACCGGAGCGGTATCTCGACTCCATCGCAGCGGTGCCCCGACTCCACCGGAGCGGTGCCCCCACTCCACCGGAGCGGTTCCCCTACTCCACCGGAGCGGTGTCCATCAACTTCGTCCAGTCGCATCTTCATCCAATTGATCAGAGTCACTGATATCCTCGGTTTTTATTTCCTAGTCTTCAATTTCAAGAGACACATTTATACGGTATTCTTACAATAACATTCGGACACCCTTTGGAAGCTCATGACATTACCATCAAGCAGCCTAACATGTACAGATAAATCACCAGGGTAGCGTAAAACCGCACGACCATGCAGATCACGCTAACCTCCCTGTCGTAAATCCGAACGGCATTGCAGACTACACTCGCCCCTCCTCCTTGTCGCGCTCATTCCTCCACGCTCTTGGTCCTGTTTTTGATAACTTATCCTGCAGCCCGCCTGCGACCAATCGGTGTCGAGAAAATTTTGCGACACTTACGACATATATATATATATATATATATATATATATATATATATATATATATATATATATATATATATATATATATATAACGTATATATGTCCATGCTTACATGCATACCGGGGTACAACCTTGCGTACATTTGGTGTTGCCAATGTAACACCAATAAGGGACAATATAACATTGGGCTAACTAGCGGCACATGGGGAGAATGAGCTGAAAACTGTCCTTGGCAACACTAACAATTGAGATGCAACACAAAGTATGTTAACACGCATCCTGAAGGCCCTCTGAAAATTATCCGAACTGGAGAGGGGGTGGATGGATTCCGCCCCCTTAAGATCTCTGCTCCTATTATAGGTAGAGTAACGAAATTTTCAGGGTAGATGGATATGGTAGGGATCTCTATTGTGTGCAGATTTCATGATCTTAGGTGAATATTTTCAAGGTCAAATGAGGTCACATATATCATATTTGGCTTGCTTTGCGTGGCTTGGCTGGACATTGTTATGGATCGCTGCGATTGTATTTAAATGCTCCAAAATGGACATCAATGATGTTTTGGACATAACTAATGATGCAATACATAACTAATGATGCAATAATGAACTAATGATGCAATAGTAGATCCGGCACTTGGCCTCAGGTCACCAATATATCAGCGCTTTATCGGGTCAGTTACCGGTTCCAGTTACCGGAGCCGGGCGCCGGTCCGGCGGACGGCCCGGCGCAATCGGCTTCACGAAGAAAGGCTGAAGTGTATGGATGAAGTATGGAAACGCTTAGGTTGACCATGACAAAAAGATAAGCTTTCAGTTGGGAGTAACATGCAAAATGGTATTAATCGCATGACGGTAATTTGCGTTTATGACCACCTTCCAGTTGACCAAGCTTGGTTCCACTGACCTGTCATGAACTTTACCTGACTTGACCTCGGTGACCTAGCACGATCTTGAGACAATACAGCATGACAATATACATCAAACAAGTCGCTAGTATTGTCAAGAACACTTCCCTTTTGTCGATATACGGGAACGCATTAGCGCCGATTTTGTAGTCCGACGCGACATCTTTTGACATTGACGGCCTCTGACTCGAAATATTTCCGGACGATTTTCGTTTTTCTTGTTTTAAGCGATGCGCCGAACATTTTTAAGCAGGTGCGTAAAATGGCGTATATCGACCTGTAAAATCGGGAGTTATTTACGAAAAATCGGAGAGGTGGACGGATTTCCCCCCCCCCCAGTGCACGTGTTAACACGCGCACTGGAGGGGGGGGAGAAATCCGCCCACCCGTCCGGTTTTTCGTACATAACTGTAGATTTTACCGGTCGATATACGCGATTTTCTGCGTACCTGCTTAGAAATGGCTGGCACGTCGTTTAAAGCAAGAAAAATGGAAATCAGCCGAAAAATTTCAAGTTAGGGGCCGCTAAAGTCCAAAAAATTCCAGCGCCAGACCACAAAAATTGGCGCTGATGCGCTTCCCGTATATTTGCAAAAGGGAAGTGTTCTTGGCAACACTAGCGACTTGTTTGATGTATATTGATATGCTATATAGTTTCAAGGTCATGTTAGGCCACCGAGGTCAAGTCAGGTCAAGTTCATGACAGGTTAATGGAACCAAACTTGATCAACTGGAATGTTGTCATAAATGCACTACTGTTTGTCATTTGTACTGTTTGTCATTGCGTTTCCATACTTTATTCATGTACTTCACTCGTTTCTTCGCGAAGCCGATAGCGCCGAGCTGCCCGACGGAACAGTCGGGCGGGCGGCCCGGTTCCGGTAACTGTAACAGGTAACTGACCTGATAAAGTGCTCCTATATAGGTGACCTGAGGTCAAATGTCGGGTCTAGCATCTGTATTGCATCATTAGTAATGTCCAAAACATCATTGACGCCCATTTTGGAGCATTTAAACACATTCACAGCGATCCATAACAATGACAAGCCGAGCCACGCAAAACAATAAAATTTTTGACAAATGGGACCTCATTTGATGTTGAAAATATTGACTTAAGGTCATGAAATGTGCACACAATGGAGTTCACTACCGTACCCATCCACCCTGCGAATTTCGTTCCTCCAGCTTTAATAGGAACCGAGATCTTAGGGGGTGGCCGAATCCGCCCCCCCCCCCCTCCAGTGCGCGTAATTTTCAGAGGCCCTCCAGGGCGCGTGTTAAGAAACCTCCACCTATGCATGCATAGCTGTGCTCAGAAATAATAATTATCACATACTTAGAATTGGTAAGCGGTTAGTGTTCCCACACAAAATATGCTTGTACCACATTGACGCTGGCATGGGCGACGTGAAATGCGTAGTATCCAACATGCTGATGGCAGATGAGGAACTTCACACCGCCATCCTTAGTTCATGCCTCGCTATGCATCCCTCAAAATCGGTGAACTCAGATCGGTGGGATGGAGAGCCACGAGACCTGGCTTCGCAGGAAGCATGAATCGGGCACCCGAGGGCTGACAGTCCTGGTCAGTTTACCGTGCGTCACGGCGGTACATGCGAGGGCTGACAGTCCTGGTCAGTTTGCCGTGCGTCACGGCGGTACATGCAGGGCGACAGTCCTGGTCAGTTTGCCGTGCGTCACGGCGGTACTGTGAGGGCTGACAGTCCTGGTCAGTTTACCGTGCGTCACGGCGGTACATGCGAGGGCTGACAGTCCTGGTCAGTTTACCGTGCGTCACGGCGGTACATGCGAGGGCTGACAGTCCTGGTCAGTTTGCCGTGCGTCACGGCGGTACATGTGAGGGCTGACAGTCCTGGTCAGTTTGCCGTGCGTCACGGCGGTACTGGAGGGCTGACAGTCCTGGCAGTTGCCGTGCGTCACGGCGGTACATGTGAGGGCTGACAGTCCTGGTCAGTTTGCCGTGCGTCACGGCGGTACATGTGAGGCTGACAGTCCTGGTCAGTTTGCCGTGCGTCACGGCGGTACATTGAGGGCTGACAGTCCTGGTCAGTTTGCCGTGCGTCACGGCGGTACATGTAGGGCTGACAGTCCTGGTCAGTTTGCCGTGCGTCACGGCGGTACATGCGAGGGCTGACAGTCCTGGTCAGTTTGCCGTGCGTCACGGCGGTACATGTGAGGGCTGACAGTCCTGGTCAGTTTGCCGTGCGTCACGGCGGTACATGCGAGGGCTGACAGTCCTGGTCAGTTTGCCGTGCGTCACGGCGGTACATGTGAGGGCTGACAGTCCTGGTCAGTTTGCCGTGCGTCACGGCGGTACATGCGTGCGTGTGACATCCGAACGTCCGTGCGTGAGCAGACGACTGTTGGGAAAGCAAATAAGTGGTTTGTAACAACAGCCAGCCACATTTAGCTCCTATTTTGTTTTGCTATGTTCTTGATACTAGTCATACCTCACAGAGGTCTTTGGATAGTGTAAAGTTGTGACAAATTTACGCACATAGTTTGTGCGTAGTTTGTACGCACATTACGCACAATGACACCAGTATTTGCGGATAAAAAAACATTCAACTTAATTCACCTCCTCCGTCCTACCACCTGCAAAGGGTAGTGCTTGAGGTCCTACGTCAGTACTGCGACTTAGTGCGGCCAGAAAACGGTGTTTTGAAGCCAGACAAATGGCCCATCCACTGAGTGCAGCTGATGGTCATAGATGACCCGTGGGTCCCCAGTACACGATGCCGCGCCGGCGGCAAAATGTCCTCCCGAGCGGGCTAAGCTCATCGAACTCTGAGCTCAACTCGTATCGAAGTTCAAACAAGCAGCTTGATGATTATTACCGCACGGCGGTGGTGCTGATCGATAACGCACGCTGCGCAGCCGATGAAAGTGCCCAGCGGACGCCATTGCATCAGCACAGGTCACACGTTGCCAAAGGGTGCTGCCATACCGGTGTAGACCAGCGAGCAGCCGGTCTGGAAGCCCTTGTCCACCTGCAGATCATCCAGGCGCCTCGGCACAAGTTCGATAATGTACATCGGGTGGTGTGTGGTCCACAAAAGTCGGAGATGAGCGCTTGGTCTGATTTAAGGCCCTGGTTGTGGCGTGATCAACCTTGGCGACAATTTCACCCGCCCACAATATTTGTACAAATACGAGTGTGCGCGCTATGATTCGATAGGCATTTGGCGTAACGTGTAACACTTCCCATCTATGACAAAACTGTTGCACTGAGATACAATTTTGGCCAGATCGCATTGTCTGTCGTCAGCCGGGAAACTAAGGCACTGCCCTGTATGTCAGCTGTGGCTGACCATTACTTATATAGAGTACCCAGGGGCCAGGTCTTATTACCTCATTTGCACTCGCTTTGACATATAGCTGGTGATTATCATTCAATGCATAAAATGTACAGCATAGGTTCAACGAATAGCAGAAATATCGTTCGAAGAGCTCCCTCCTCTCCTTCTTTGGAACATCAAAGACCGAATAAAGACGTTGCTGCTGAAGATGTTGCCGTTTGGCAAACACTGCCATTCCCAATATCTCCTTGTGATACCACAGATAATTCAAGGACTATTTACGCATCCTTATTTTGATGCAAAAACTGTCGCAATTGGCACCATGTTTGCACGTTCGCAAAGCCAACTTCACGCCATCACCATGTATGTTGTATTCTAGACATGAATGCAGTGTGTATCCAGAGTTTGAAGAGCCGTGTGCATTGGCTGTCATCGGACCTGGCATTGTCCTGGAGCAAAACTTAGCGTAGGGCGGCCTTTAACTGTATTAGTTTTAAATGTTATGATGAGAACATGATTGTAATCTTAAGATTAGACACAACAGTCCTTGGGTGCTTCGTGCCAGAACTCAGAGTGATCCATACCTTCGTTAAATCAAGATTTCGTTGAATTAATCAACGCCGTATAAACGTGAAATTTAGAGAAAATTGGAGTGGCAGAGAATGTTAGGAATTGCAAATGTGGTACGTGGTAATCTGTTAAGCTGTGCTTTTGACACCGCAAGTGGATCACGACACTAGGCAGGAGATGCAAAATGAATAATCGGCTGTATTTTCCAGCATTGTTTGTGCGCGGAACAGCAAGCCACTAAACCTCTATGATTGACGTGCAGCAGCGAACAGACAAGCACGACTCGAGAAAGCCAGGCGATTATGCAATTCGCCCAAATAACTCAGAAAATTGGAACCATTACTTTTTCTTTTTCTGAAATTAATCCGAGTTATTACTGGGGTGGTTTTATGAACCAGGGTTCTATTGCTAAGCAGAGCTTGTTGCGTGAACCCTGGCCCCACCACCCGATCAATGAATTCCAGTTGAACGGCAGAATTTTGACCGAAAGTTTAACGTGCCGTCAATGCACCGACACGGCCGCCCGGTAGCTCGTCCCCGGCCTTATCGGGCCAGCTGTCAACTGACCCCCCCAGCCGGGGGCTAAATGCGAGCGCGCGAAGCGACTCGAACCCTGTGTTGCCAGGACAGGGGAGACCAGTACAGGCCAGCGCTCTAACCAATTGAGCTACCAACTTAGTTGGTATGTTTTTCGTTGTGCTATGACATTCTTTAGGTTCATAGCCACCACAGTATTAGGGATGTCAAGCAAGCCGCTCCAACTACGCGACAACGGCGGGTCTCTTGATGCTCAAAATCGTCGCATCTGTCAGTTGGCTACTTTATTTCACGGCTTTATTTTCATACGGACAGCTAATTCGCCCAAAAATAGCTTTAAACGTAATTATGGTCTCTTCTTCAATAGAGGGGCGAGAAGGATTGTTATTGGTCTATGTCAGACATCAAAGAGTTTAGATAGCGGATTAAAATTTAGGGAACAGTGCTTGTTAAGCAGCTTGATATTGCTAATAACAGTGCGACGCTCAATGCGCCAGGTAAGTGAGGGCTTGCTGGATATGCCCCGGAGACGAAGGTATCCGTGTTGTATATGCCCCGGAGTCGAAGGTATCCGTGTTGTATGCGCCCCGGAGTCGAAAGTATCCATGTTGGATTGTACATTTAATGTCTCCACAGCCGCACGCCTTCAAGCATTTATGAACTGCTAAGTCAATCGCAGATGGGATGCATCCACTAAATTGCATCACTACCACTACTGATGAAAGGTATGCGTCTATGGCTTCGAATACAATCACTGGTGACCCAGATGCAATGCCGATTGCTCTCGCTGGGACGGCCGGGTGGCGGCTGCGGTACAAAACTCACGGAATAAACGGGTGCGGGAATTGCTGCTTCAAAACACGTCTTCGAGCAAAGGGTGAAGGTAATTCAGAGGGAAACCTTGTGTTGAATGCGGGTAGGGATACAAAATGAAAGATCATACATTCCTGCGAGTGACGAGGGCAGGTTTGAAACGTCGGACGAAAATGCCAGGAAGGTTTCAAAAGCGTGATAGATGGATCAGGTCAGGTCGGGTCGGGTAGGATCGGGTTCAACGCATCAACGTTTTATTCACATATACTCGGGAGCATTTGCGATTGGGGCGCTCTCACCCCCGCCTCCAACGAGCATATTTAATCCGTCGTTCGGCGGAAGTCCCATTGATGCCAACATGAAACTGTCCCGAAATGCTTTAGAACCATTTGACATCAGGATTATTCGCTGCATAACCTGCTCGATTTCACGATTTCTCATCTGAAAATTTTCCCCTCGGTTGAGAAAATCTGAACTTCATTATTAATGAAGGTACACAAGAGGATGAAATGATAAGATGTGTGCTGCACACCTTTTTGCGAAATGGAAACAGCGGTGTTTCATGGGCGGTAGGGAGTGTTTCACCATAAATACTCGCACATTAGCCGAGGATTGCTTCCGCTTATAAAACGCGGTGGGGGGGGGGGGAGCCGGTGATGTGCGGTCGGCACGCCATATCTCGCAAGCTCAGAACGTTGGAAACACCGAACTTTCTGGTTAAGTTTGGGGGGGGACGAAAACCTCAGCTAAGCTCGATAATGTCCGAGAACAGATATGTCACAGATTGGCTAAGATCGCCTGTCAAATTTGGCCGTTCGGTAATCTTGCCCATGCTTTGACAGGGTTTCCATATAATGGATTGAGTTTTCATGTATCACTCATATGTCATACCCATGTCCATGCCCAGGGTGGGGAAGATGGAAATGGCAACAACGCAGCAAAATCGTGCTGTTCTCAGGCATACGGCTGGTAATGCCTAATTCGACTTGGCAGTTGCCTCATTTTGAGTAGTTTCTAATCGGAAGAAAAGGATGCGGGCGCCGAATTAGCGAAATGTTGAGAGAGTATGAACGGAGGGGGCGGGGATGGGTGAGGGAGTAGGGACGCAAAGCCTATGCCTTCTTCGCAGCGTCAAGGGAGGGCTGTATTCAGCCCAAAACCACGGAGTGGTGCTTCCCGTGTCCGCAGTTCTAATGAATGGTGAGCATGGCAACGAAATCGACCGCGAAATCGACATCGACATCCGACGCTGGCATGCAGCAACAATACCTGTTCTGCCAATCCGGGTGCAGGCGGCGTCTTCACGTGCCGTTCACACTCGACACTCGACACAGTGCACACTCTGCGCTCACACTCTCGACACTCGCGAACACTCCGCGACGCACGCGATGACGTCACACCGAGCGCCGAGTGCGCTGCATCCCGCGCGGCGCGGCTGTCCAGACCCAGCTGGACGTGCGACTAGTCGCGTCTCTCGCGCGCTATCGCGGCTCGCTCTATCGGAGTTGTCTGGCCGCCCGACGTCACGATTACACGTCACAGACGCACTGCCGTGACGGTACGAGTCGCCTGCCCGTCCGACGTGACGACGATTACACGTCACAGACCACTCCCGTACGGTACGAGTCGCCTGCCCGTCCGACGTACGACGATTACACGTCACAGACCCAGCTGGACGGTACGACTGGTCTGGCCGTCCCGACGTGACGACTATAACACGGCTCAGACGCTCTATCCGTGACGGTACGAGTCGTCTGCCCGTCCGACGTGCCGACGATAACACGTCACAGACGCACTGCCGTGACGGTACGAGTCGCCTGCCCGTCCGACGTGACGACGATAACACGTCACAGACGCACTGCCGTGACGGTACGAGTCGTCTGGCCGTCCGACGTGACGACGATTACACGTCACAGACGCACTGCCGTGACGGTACGAGTCGTCTGGCCGTCCGACGTGACGACGATAACACGTCACAGACGCACTGCCGTGACGGTGCGAGTCGTCTACCTCTCGAGTCACCCGTCGTCCTCGAGAGCCGGGCAGACCCGCGGACCGCGGCTCCTCAGGTCGGGGGCTGGCGGGAGCCGGCTGCGGGACGCTCCGACCACCGGTCGGCCGGGCCACTGGTGCAGGTGTCCCGTCGGCCCGTCAGCCGCGTCGGTGCCGACGCGTGCGTCCCGCGTGTCGTCGCCGACGGCCCGCTGTTTACCGTCCGGACAGCGCAGCCGCGCAGCCTCCTGCGGCGCCTCGAGCGATGGGGATCCCGGGCCCGGGCACCGGGGCCACTCGGGTCCAAAGTGATGGGGATCCCGGGCCCGGGCACCGGGGCTACTCGGGTCCAAAGTGATGGGGATCCCGGGCCCGGGCACCGGGATCATCCGGGTCCCGAGTATGGGGATCCCGGGCCCAGGCACCGGGGTCATTCGGGTCCCGAGTGATGGGGATCCCGGTCCCGAGCACCGCGATCACTCGAATCGGCCGCGGGGATCACCGGGCCCGAGCCGGAGCCTGGAGGCGACCTGTTCGGATACGGATACGACCCGGCCAGGGCAATGGCCTGATTTGCATCGTGCATGGGGTGAGTGATGCGGGACGTGGCACATGCGGCGTAATGTACTCCCCGGCCGGGGTATGGGGGTCGATGGTGGTCGCCTGATTGGGGTACGGAGATCACCCTGCCGGGCACAGAGATGATCTGACCTTTGCGCCGAGGTCACCTGGCTAGGGAACGAAGCCAGCCTGGACATTGCGCAGAGTTGCGAGGCGGTGCACCCGGCGGCAGTACAGAGAAGCCACCACGAGAACACCGCCAGCCACACCCTACTGGATGGCAATCGCAAAGTCCCCATAATTACCCCTGCACACTGCGGACCAGCTGCGATATCGGCCGCCGTAATTACCTCTGCATACTGTGGATCAGCTGCGGTATCGGCCGCCGTAATTATCTCTGCACACTATGGACCAGCTGCGATATCCGCCGCTGTTATTATCTCGGCACATTTCAGATACGTTGCGATATCCACTTCCAGGCACACATCCAATTATCAATCCAGAGCGGCACTTGATTGAGTTATTGGACCGATAGAATTATCGATCGAGGAGCCCGGTGCTATCTTACGAGGTACTCACCCGGTGGCGCGCCGTCAATAAAGACGGTCACGGTGGACGGCTGGTACTGACGTCACACTCGTCCATCCCACCGAGATGGGAAGCCTCCACCTTGACTTCACCTCGGCGCTTCTCTGTGGTGGCTATGCCGAAGTTGACTCCGGACCGTGTCTGGTGAGGAAGTCCTCGGACTGTCTGGTGTTTATGTCAGTGTCGATGCAGGCCCACCGATGTTGTTTCGTTGTTGCGTTCGTTCTCTGTCGGTGTCGTGTCCTATAGAAGGCATGGCTGAGCTCAAACAGCGGCTCTGATTTGTTGGGATGGCCGCACCAGACCATCACCATGAGTGACGTCAAAGGTATACACCCAGGATGTAACGGCAGCTCTGATTTGTGGGAATGGGCTGCACCAGACCATCACCATGGGTGACGTCAAAGGTATACACCCAGGATGTAACCTCTGGCGTTGGTCAGGAAATATTCAGGGCGTAAGAAACATACACCAATATGTAAGGGAGTATATACTGATTGTCTTGTCTTTCATATGATACTGTGCTACCAGTTAATTATTAAGAAAAAATAGATTATGACAAATAGTATACTAGATTATATATTGTTTAATACAACGAAGAATGGCCCGTAGATGCTCCTGGGTTTTAGACATTGCGTGTAAAGAAAATATACGACCTTCAATATACCAGGAGTAATAAAGTATAACCTTTATCCTTACTTTTGATATCAACTCAGCACCTCCTGGTATATTGAAGGTCGTATATTTTATTTACACGCAATGTCTAGATTATATACAGACTTTAAACTTAGTATGTGACATAGCATAGATTGGGGACCCAGATATGGGGTGTGAAGGAGAACGTAAACAAACTGATTCAAGAGGCAATGCAGGAATTTGAAATGGAGGTTAGGAGAGGGGTGCAGGACATGAAGGAGGACAGCAAAAGGATCAAAGATAAGATGAAACAATTATAGGAAGAAAACGAATTACTAAAATAGGTCCTAACTGACACAGACTATCATGTGGATGAACTTGAACAGCATACACGGAAGGACTCTGATTTTAGGTTTAGGTGGATTCCCATTTGTCCATCGGACGCATGTGATGAACCAGCAAAAATAAAAATACTAGAGAAGTAAAAAAAAGGTAGCATGCCATCGCCTGAGGAAAAATAAGAAGGTGTTGGTGAAATTTTAAGACCATAATTACAGCAATGTTGCGTATGGCTCAACATTTAATCAGAGATGTGGCAACAAGACAAAAAGCATAGTACATGAAAGTCGGACAACAAAACGGTCAAAGCAGGTACAGGCCCTAGGACACATGTGGGACGAACGCCTCATTGTGAACTTCCACACGAAAAAGTGGAAAAGTCATAGCTTGCAAAAACAAATAGCAGAGGCATGTCTACATGTAACATGCCATAACACAGGAACAAATTGCCCAGGCCACTGAAAACGCACCACCCAAGCCCACAACATACCGTCAATTTCAGAGATCCCACACCAGTGATGGTTGGTTATTGGTTTTACGACACGTCGACCGTTGAGCCATATAGCGTAGCCAATCTCTCACGCCGATTGGTCGCGGGCGAAGAGTAGCGACAGGTGAGACTCGAACCCACAATCTTTCGATTGTGGAACGAACATCTTACCCCTAGACCACTCGTCCCCCCCCCCCACACACCAGTGAGGAAACACCAACAGGACGTAGAGTATCCCAGAGTGTGAACCTGGAGTAGTGCCTGACACGCACAATCAGGAGTGGGCCAAACGGTGGAAGGAACAGGGAACGCCAACCAATGGCAGAACAGTAAATTGACAACATAGCGTATGCATATCACATATAATGCAGATTTGCTGATGTTTCGACCGTTAAAAGATGTTGAGCTGATATATGCTTTCACAGAAATGCTTCGTACGGCAGCATGTTCTGGAAGACCGAGCATACCAAGATGATGCGAGGCATGGTAGCTTTTGTGGATGACAGTTTAGACAGTTTAGAATCACATGCATTGAATACTAAGCCACACTCGACTCTGCTCCCGACCATGCTGCCATAATGCTATTGGCATGATGTGGGAGTATGGAGAGTGAATGTGAGTGTGAATAAAAAGTGAAGCCACATGCTGGCTTGCTGCGAACACGCTTTTTAGTCTGAGACGCCAGGGGGAGCATGCCAAAACTCATGAACACTGTGAAGCTATGGAGGAACCTACACCAATGAGCTGTAAGTGATAACAAAATTACACAACTAGTGGCACATGGCTCAAGATGTAGCCGCAACAGATACACAATGGTTCAAACCTGCCAAAGCTGACCATTACTAATATCTACCATTACCAATATCTAGGCATCTGTCATGCAGAAGTAGTTCAGCATGCACCTGCATTGCGTATTGCTGTGTTCATATTTGCTTTTTAGGTATTGCTGCTATGCCTATCCAATGAACCATACATCACCATCTTTACGATAAAAGAAACCAGTATGACATTACACAATTTATATCTACGATGTTGATTCTCATCTCCGATTGGGATACCTGCATTTAACCATGTATGCCACAGCACCCACTTCAAGGTCAGTGTTCCGAACAAACTGACATTGGTTTCAGGATTGTGCATCGCTGCTCAGGTCATTTATGTGTCGTGTCAGCGTCTCACGCTCTCGCCCCCGACAGTCGACACCAGACACAGTCGAGCAGGAAATGTGACATGTGATGCTTGGGGGAGGGCGCGCCCGCTTCCCGGCCAGCACGGCGCGGCAGTTGTCGACTCGAAGCGGAGAAATACAGACGTGCAGTGGCGAGATGACTTCTTCGAACGAAAAGCCCTGAACAAAATGGTCCTCCGGGCCGGATTTAAATGTGTACAGTGAACTGTGGATTTAAGTCCGGATAACGTGTAGCCGAGTGAACGTGAACTGAAAGCTATGAGTGAGCGATCTCTGAGAACGAGGAGCGTTGCCTCCGGCTCTGCAAAGAGCGAGTCGAGCAAACAGAGAGCCGGCATGGCCCGCCTGCTGCTAATGCAGACGCAACAATCCTGTGACCGGGATCGAGAAAGACAAGAACTGGAGCAACACCTGGAGCGACAGAAACATGAGCTGGAGAGGCGCCACAAGATAGCGGAGGCCGAAGCCCAGCTAGAGCAGTGCGAACTGCAGGCACAGTTCGATGCAGAACTAGAGTATGGAGAAGCCAGTGACGGCGCCAAGCCTGTGTCACAGCGCGACTCCACGGCCGGTGGGCGAAGTGTGCAGCCGCCCACCGCCGGCCAGCAGCCGACAGCAGACCGACACCAGCCCAGACCAGTCAGCTCTGACACGCCAGCCCGGCTGCCAGTAGCTGTCCCGTCTGACCGTACCGAACGATGGGTAAGCCAGTCCGCTCAGGGCCGCCTTCCCAGCGACCCGAAGCCGCCGGTCCGCCACCCAGGATCGTGGATCGATCACCTGGACCAGGTACACGTGACAGATCCGTGGCCGTACCGAAATAGTGCACCGTCACCGGCATCCTGCCCACTGCCGAAACTCAAGCTGGAAAGCTTCGATGGCGACCCTCCCTGCAGGCTAGTTTGGAGGGAGAGGCAGCTCGCGCGGTGAGTGGACTGTTAGGTGATGGCGAACTTTATGGAGTGGCCCTACGCGAGCTACAAGAACAGTTTGGTGATCCCACAACGGTGGTCCGCGCTAGCTTGTCAAGCGTAAAAGAGCTACCGCCCATGCGAGGAAATGACATCCGTTCGCTGACCGAGTTGTCTCACACATTGCACGCAGCGGTGAATGTATTGAGGTCACAGCGGTACGACGCTGATCTCGCCGCCACTACTAATGTGACAGCCATTGTGACCAAGCTTCCACTGCCAATCGCGTGGGAATGGGGCGAGTACGTCACCATTCACCAGATCGGACAGCCGACCATGACCGACCTTGACGCCTGGCTGAAGCAGCAGGTGGCCGCGGCCCGCACCGTCGCCGGCACCAGCAGTGGGACGCCGAACCGGTCGACGGCGGATCCCAGACGAGACCATCGGCGACGCGAGACCGCCGGTCCCTTCAATAAATCACCCAAGCCAGCTGATGTCTGGACCGCTACTGCCGCCGTCGTCCGGACAGACGAGGCCGCGCGTGGGCCGTGCGTTTATTGCGGCAGCAAACACACACTAGAAAACTGTGAGGAATTCGCCAGTCTGTCGGTCGATGAGCGGATGATAAGCGTGATGTACAGCGGATTGTGTGTCCGCTGCCTAATACCGGGACACATCGGCAGGAATTGCACAAAAACTCAACGGTGCCCAGTGGATGGCTGTACCAGCAGTCACCACGCCCTGATCTACGGTGCCAAACCACTGTCACAGTACAGGGCCGCAGCGGATACTGAGGGAAACAGCGGTGATAATTACACGCAGCATGTGGGGGTAGCATCTGTGCAGCGCCAGCCCCAGGCTCGAGTGTTATTACAGGTGATACCCATATCAGTGGAGGGACCGAGTGGGAAGAAGACCGTAAATGCGCTATTGGACATGGGAAGCCAAATATCATTGATCACAGAGGAGTTGTCACAGAAGCTGGGCCTCTCCGGTCCGAGTGAGCCGCTCCACATCACAACTGTCGACCGCACGGAGGCCAGACCGCCGCGCCGTGTCAGATTCGACGTCAGTTCACTGACGTCACGAGAAAAGTTCACCGTTACCGGCGCTCAGGCAACGCCAGTGCTGAATGTCTCCGGACAGGGCGTAAACTGGCCGGCCGAAAAGATGAAGTGGTCGCATCTGGCGGACCTGGACCTGCTGAAAAGCAGCTAAGAAAATGTCAGCGTACTGTTGGGCGCTGACGTGGATCTTATCGTGCCGACAGAGGTACGGAGAGGTCCCGCCGGCAGCCCCTATGCGGTGCGCACGCAGCTCGGCTGGGTCGTGAGTGGCCAGCTGTCGGGCGTGTACCGAGCGGCGACGGACGGAGCGTCCCTATGTGTCAATCACATCAGCGGTCCCACCGGGGACAGCTGCCTACAGGAGTAGGTGAAAGAGTTCTGGACGACCGAATCGTTTGGTACGAAGTACACGGGGCCGACAAGAAGGTCCAGAGAGGACGCCCGTGCACTAGCGATTCTGGATGCAACAATTCTGGTGAGGGACGGCCGATACGAAACAGGCCTCCTGTGGAAACGCCCCGACCCGAAGCTCCCCAACAACCGGGCCGCCGCTTTGACCCGTCTGCGGCATACGGAACGGAAGCTGGATCGAGATCACGGCCTAGCGCGCGCCTACACGGACACCATAGAGAGCTACATACGTGACGGCTATGCCAAACAGGTGTCGCCATGCGACCAAGAAGATAATGGGAAACGGTGGTATCTGCCACACCATGGCGTCATCAGTCCGAAGAAGCCAGGCAAGGTGCGGGTAGTTTTCGATGCTGCCGCCCTGTTTGGTGGAACGTCTCTGAACGACGAGCTGATGACGGGTCCGGACCTGGCCAACAGCCTGATAGGTGTCCTTCTGCGGTTTCGTCAGAGACCGTACCCTATAGCTGCAGACATCCAAGCTATGTACCACCAAGTGCGGATCGCGGAAGCCGATCAGCCAACGATTCCTGATTCCACGCTTCCTGTGGCGTGGTGAAGATCGCGATAAGAACCCTGACACGTACCAAATGCAAGTGCATGTCTTTGGAGCTGCTTCGTCTTCGTGTTCCGTGAACTATGCACTCCAAAGGTGCGCCAGAGATCACATTCTGGACTTCACAGAGGCTGCTAAGGCAGTGCATAGCCGCTTCTATGTGGACGACTATTTGGACTCGCTGGAATCTGCGGAGGAAGCTGATGAGATGCAAGATTCACTCACGGCGCTGCTGGAGAAAGGCGGATTTAACCTAACCAAGTGGGTGACACCGCACAAACAGACCGAAAATGCTTCCGGGACACAAGACCTCAACCTGGACGACAAACCAGTGGAAAGAGCACTGGGCGTTCACTGGGATTTCCGCGACGACAAATTCATATTCAAAATCACGAAAACAGACAAACCATGCACCAAGAGGGGAATCCTGAGCCAGGTATCGTCAGTGTTCGATCCGCTCGGAATGCTTGCGCCGTTCATCATGCGAGCTAAGATCATTCTCCAAGATATTTGGGCACGTGGATATGAATGGGATCATAAAATCTACGAAGAGGATATCGTGACAAACTGGCATCAATGGTTGGACGAGGTCGACGACCTAGCGACTTTTGCCATGCCTCGCTGCTACCGCCCAGGGTCGGCCCAGCCTGTCAGCTGTGAGCTACATGTATTCTGCGACGCCTCGTTACTGGGTTTCGGGGCGGTAGCCTACTTTCGGCTGAAGGTAGAGGGAGGACACATCTGGTGCGCATTCGTCACGGCCAAGGCCAGGGTCGCATCCGCCCGACAGATGACCGTCCCCCGCCTGGAGTTGCAAGCCGCCGTTATGGCGGTCCGGCTGGGCGAGATTATCAAGCAGGAGCACGACGTCACAATCGACTCCACTCATTTCTGGTCAGACTCGCGTACAGTCCTTCAATGGATAAAGAGTCAGAGCAGGCGGTTCCACACGTTCGTGGCGAACCGAGTGGCCGAGATCCAAGACTCGTCTGACAGCAGCAGTTGGCGGCACTGTCCGGGATCACTGAATCCCGCAGACATTGTCTCGAGGGCATGGAGCTCTCAGCGCGGTGGAGCTCTGTGATGAAGACTGCACGTGGTTGCGAGGGCCAGAATTCCTCCGGCGTCCGAGTGAAGAGTGGCCGTCTGAACCTACGACCGAAAGTCAGACCTCGGGGCATTCTGAGGAAAAACAGGTCACGTTGACGACGGTCGGATCCGTGAGTCAACAGCTGCAGGCTATCATCAAGCCAGCCAAGTACTCGTCGTTGACCATACTCCTCAGAGTGACAGCGTGGACCCGTCGGTTCGCAGGCAATTGTCGCACCACGTCAACTGGCAGAGCCCATGGCACACTTACGGTGAAAGAGTTGCAGGCAGCCGAGGAAGCATGGATCAAGAGTGCGCAGAGTGACGAATTCTCGGCGGAGCTGAACGCACTGAGGAAGAAGGTGCCCCTGCCGTGCCGCAGTCGGCTCCTGTCCCTCAGCCCGTGCCTGGACGGAGACGACTCGAGCGGGCGCAGCTGGGCTACGAGAGACGACACCAAATACTGCTGCCGTCTGGACATGACATCACGACTGGAGCGGGCGCAGCTGGGCTACGAGAGTCGACACCAAATACTGCTGCCGTCTGGACATGACATCACGCGCCTCATCGTGACAGACAAACATAGACGACTCGCCCACAGCGGAAACGATCACGTCCTATGCTCACTCCGGCAACGGTACTGGATTTTGCACGGCAGGGCGGCCGTCAAAAGGTGTACCGGGTCGTGTCCACTATGCCGGCGGAGACGGGCCACGCCCAGACCGCCGCCCGCTGATGGCCAACCTGCCGGCCGCCCGAGTCATCCAAGGTGGACGACCGTTTTCCGCCGTGGGACTAGACTATCTGGGACCGCTGTCAGTGAAGCAGAAGCGCAAAACGTAAAAACGGTACGGCTGTCTCTTCACATGTCTCGTCACGCGCGCTGTCCACATCGAGATCGCCCAGAGCCTCGACACGGACAGTTTCATTATGGCACTGAGGCGCATGATCGCCAGACGCGGCAGACCTGACGTTGTCTACAGCGACAACGGAACCAATCTGAAGGCCGGCGAAAGAGAGCTGCGTAAGTGTCTACGCGAGCTGAACCAAGCTCAAATATCGGACGTTCTGACACAAGAAGACATCGACTGGCGATTCAACCCACCGGCATCGCCTCATTTCGGTGACGTCTGGGAAAGGCTCGTGCGGTCCACAAAACGTGCCCTGCAAGCCATCATCGGCCACCGCTCTGTGGACGACGAGTCTCTCCAGACGGTTATGACAGAGGTGGAGGGACTCCTGAACAGTCGGCCCCCGACCCATGTCAGTTCTGACCCAAAGGACCTGCAAGCGCTGACTCCGAACCACTTCCTGGTCGGACATGCCTGTCCGATACTGACCCCGGGAATTTTCGACGACGCCGACATCGGCTCACGGAGACGCTGGCGCCACGTGCAGCGCCTCGTCGACCACTTCTGGCGAAGGTGGCGCCGTGAGTACCTTCCGGGACTCACAGTGCGAAAAAAAATGGCATCAGGAGACGGTGAACCTGAGCGTGGGAGACCTAGTGCTGATCGCAGAGGAGGGTGTGCTGCGTGGACACTGGCCGCTGGCCAGAGTGGTTCGTCCGATCCCCGGGGATGACGGCAGGGTGCGTGCTGCTGAGGCGAAGACAGCTAGTGGGGTGCATACGCGACCGACGTCTCGTCTCTGCCTGCTAGAGGCGAACGCCTGAGGCGTGACCAGGCGAATCGCGGACTGGGGTGTGAATCGGCGGTGGTTTCGTTTTCATTGTGCTCAGGCTCGAAACGGCAGCACACACACCTTACATATATAAGTGCGGAAGTGTGAGCGTGTATGTGCTCGCGCAGATTGGACTGGACCAATTAGTATTTAGACTGCACGCTCTGTATGCGCCAAACCAGCTCATCAGACCGGCAACCCTTCTCTGTAGATTAGGGGCGACGCGGAGAACTGCCGCATCTGATCGCGATTTAGAATATATGTGTAGTTGAGCCGCAACACTTCTTCTGGAGACCCGACATATTGTGAGTGATTAGTTCCGAGTGTAGTATGCTAGATGATCAGCGATAATACCCCCTGGAGACACGATAGCTTGTGAGTTGCTGCGAAATGTAGCATATGGTGTGAATCAGTTCGTCTCTCCATTCGTTTATAATTAATCCGGAGTCCTGGATTATTTATGGGGCGGCTGTGTTCCGAACAAACTGACATTGGTTTCAGTATTGTGCATCGCTGCTCAGGTCATTTATGTGTCGTGTCAGCGTCTCACGCTCTCGCCCCCGACAGTCGACACCAGACACAGTCGAGCAGGAAATGTGACATGTGATGCTTGGGGGAGGGCGCGCCCGCTTCCCGGCCAGCACGGCGCGGCAGTTGTCGACTCGAAGCGGAGAAATACAGACGTGCAGTGGCGAGATGACTTCTTCGAACGAAAAGCCCTGAACAGTCAGAATGCTGCCCCAACAAGATCTCCTTGAAACCTACGATATGGTTTGCAGTTTGGATTGTGGCCGAGGACATAGTCAAATTTTTTCTAGACGGGGAGGCTCGGCCGTGTCAGTGGCACAGCAATAGTTTGCAAGGGGGCCCACTCCACAAGTGCTACTTTAATAATATTGGGCACTGGCTCTCTCGGGGGGCAGAGGAGGCTTCCAGGGCGTCCAGACCCCCAGTATGACACGCTTAGTTAGGACCCATGCTTTTCCTGACCATTGAATTGAAATATATTGCCAAAGGAAGTCTCCGCATCCGAGGAAAGAAATCAGCAGACCTGCACCTCCAGGTTGTCACCACACCAACGAGTTTTGATAAAAATATGTCATACGTTGCAGGTTGGCCTCACGTAGATATCCAACTGCAAGCTGTGGCAGGTTTTGATGAGATCTTGCTGGACAGCAACCACTTTGTTCTGTGGCAGATTCTTGAAGGCAAGTTATAATAATTTGGGGCACGTCTTGAAACCGTAAAGACGTTTTGTGAAAATAGGAGCAGAGAACAGCAATAGCATAGTCGCAAAGCAAAATTCCCAAATGGAGCATTTTGTTGTCCTGTTTGAGGCAGGGCTTTGGCTTCCGACGCATATCATTCACACCTGTGAAACATTCTTCTCTTTCTGTCTGGTCCGTGCAAAAACAGAATGAATTTCTTTAGGTTCATTCATTTCATTCGTTTTATTCGCTCTTAGTTTACCTATATTTGCAGCAACATGTATCCAAGGCTCTTTGTGGGTGCATTGCTCCAAATAGACCATATTCCCGCCCTGTTCTCCAAGGCATTGAAATGTTTCCCATCCAAATCATCCTGTTTACTCGGATTAGTTCAGTTTGCGTTTGCAGCCTGCCTCGACTGAGTTTGTCTTAGAGTATCTCCAAAACATATGCCTACATCCGCCCGCTTTAATACACTTTTATACATATCTAGATATTAGCAATGCACATTTTAAAGATGCAGGTAGACAGACAGTATTTGACCTCATCCACCATCCCTACATCTTCTACCGATAGCAATAGACCAAAGCAAACATGAAGCGCCAAAGATCGCATAAAGGCGTCTACTTTATTTCAGCAGCCATCAAAATTTCGCTGACGCGAAATTTCAAAACAGTTGACGATCAAACTAATCGTGGCCCCTTCATTGGTACGACGAAAGCGCATAAACAACGTCGACAATTTTTGGGCCGCCGCATAAACAGAAGAACAGAAGAAAAACGTTAGATATACATCACGCTCTTGCGCACATAATTGTGCGTCTGACCGTTTGTTAATAATCATGACACCAAATGTGGTACCGAACTTTGGGTTTAGAAAACTGTTTTGAAGGATTTTTAATTGTTAAGATATGTTCAACGTTTTGGACAAGAAGAAGTTCCATATCGGAAGCGTGCAGCTGGCTGCAAAGTGTTATCAAAAAGTGTGTGGGGGGGGGGGGGACGTAGTACCCCTCCAGCTTTGGAGTTAGGAGAGGCGTCCCCACTCCCCCTCCCCGTTCCTACGCCCATGCTCACGCCGACGAATATGAAGTGCGCGCCGCTACCGAATGTGAACAAGTGTATGTATATTCATCTAAATGAGAGTTACATCATTAATCGTCAAGCTTCCATGACGCATTAAAAAAAAGAAAAAAAGTTAAATCTGGTAAACCCTATGATGAAGGAACTTGAACCTAAATTATGTCAAACTAAGTGAGCAATTCCGCATTTACGCCGACATCACACGAGAAACCCTCCGTGTTCCTCAAAAAGTTTTCGTATCCTTGGAAATTGAGCAGGCACGAACTTATCGTATGGGGAATTCACTTGGTGAGTAAGGTAGATATTGCAAGAGCTGAGCCCGGTTCGTTACTGGCGATTCCTTTGATGGTTGCCAAGTTATTAAAAACATCTAGTTAAGAGAAACGCGCCGGTACTTCATGTTTATGAATACGCCGCACTTTACTACACGAAACATCATAATCAGGCCGGGCAGGCTAAGCTTAAGAGAAGAGTCGTGCCTCCTCAACACGTGCTTTCAGTGCGAAAATTGTCTGCTGTTGATGAGTATTGTACGTAACTAGTAATCAAGCCGGATCATATATGTTCCTTCCGCCACAAAACGGCTCCTACCAACTTCAGAGATCACGAAAGGATGTGAGACCAGTCACGACTCCAAGCTGATGCCGCACAACCCCGCCTAATCGTGTTCCACTATCCCACAGCAGATGGTGGCCGTGTTCTCGGTGACTGAATGTGCCGAGCCAGGCCGTTGTGCCGTGTGCAGATCAGCGCTCGATGACTGAATGTGCCGAGCCATGCCGTTGTGCCGTGTGCAGATCACCGAGGAACGCTCGGGAGAGCGGCTGCCGGCACTGCGGACGTCGTCTCCGTCCGGCGCTGCCGTGGTGGCTCCAGGGTTGTGAGGCATGGTGTGTCGCTCGTCGGTCCGTGTCGGCTCGTCGCTCCGTGTCGGCTCGTCGGTCCGTGTCGGTTCGTCGGTCCGTGTCGGCTCGTCGGTCCGTGTCGCTCGTGGGTCCGGTCGGCTCGTCGGTCGGTGTCGGCTCGTCGGTGCTTATCGGCTCTTCGGTCCGTGTCGGCTCGTCGGTCCGTGTCGGCTCGTCGGTCCGTGTCGGCTCGTCGGTCCGTGTCGGCTCGTCGGTCCGGTCGGCTCGTCGGTCCGTGTCGGCTCGTCGGTCCGCGTCGGCTCGTCGGTCCGGTCGGCTCGTCGGCCCGTGTCGGCTCGTCGGTCCGTATCGGCTCGTCGGTCCGCGTCGGCTTGTCGGTCCGGTCGGCTCGTCGGTCCGTATCGGCTCGTCGGTCCGTGTCGGCCCGTCGGTCCGTGTCGGCTCGTCGGTCCGTGTCGCTCGTCGGTGCTTGTCGGCTCGTCGGTCCGTGTCGGCTCGTCGGTCCGTGTCGGCTCGTCGGTCCGTGCCGGCTCGTCGGTCCGTGTCGGCTCGTCGGTCCGTGTCGGCTCGTCGGTCCGGTCGGCTCGTCGGTCCGTATCGGCTCGTCGGTCCGTGTCGGCTCGTCGCTCCGTGTCGGCTCGTCGGTCCGTGTCGGCTCGTCGGTCCGTGTCGGCTCGTCGGTCCGGTCGGCTCGTCGGTCTCCGTCGGCTCGTCAGTCGGTGTCGGCTCGTCGGTCCGCGTCGGCTCGTCGGTCCGTGTTGGCTCGTCGGTCCGCGTCGGCTCGTCGGTCCGTGTCGGCTCGTCGGTCCGTGTCGCCGACGCAAATCGTCGCTGCCGGCTACTCGATTAGCAGACCCATTCGGTGCCAGATTGGTTGATTAGTGTTCGTTGTCGGGACGCGCACCATTTCAGCGTTTGCGTCAGGTGAGCCCTGGAAGCTGGCTAATCTGCTCTCGGCAGGTTAATGCGAGCCAGGGTGAAGCAATAACTGGTCTATTCCCGGGCAAATGCGCCCAATTTCGATATAACCGCTTTGCAAACGCTTCAGCCGAAATTACCTGCATTCTGGCCGAAATCGAACTCGGCTGCTTGCCACGATGCACGTACTCAGCTGCCTACCACGACGCACGTACTCATTTGCGTACCAAAGACGCACATACTCAGCTTCCGACTAAGTCCCACATACTCAGCTGCCTACCACGACGCACATACTCAGCTGCCTACCACGACGCACGTACTCAGCTGCCTACCACGACGCATGCAATTGAAACTGAAATGTACTTTGCCGAATTATCGAACAAACATGGATGCCACGGTGTCTCTCGTGGTCCTCACTGCCTCACAGCTTTCCCGCTAACTTTGTGCCACACACAACAGTTCAGTACGTCACCTCACATCAAACTGCCGTTGAGCGAAGCAATCTCCCCCTCCCCCTAATACCAGGACACGTAGGTGGAGGGGCAGAAATGCACCAACGGCTGAATCTGTCTACAGCTACCTGTGGAGCACGGGAGATTCAGCTGCAGAACACTTATTTTGAACACGAATCGGGCTCAAGTGACCGAACGGGAATGGGGCTGAGACACAGATATGTTCTCATTCGATTGCCGATAGCGCGCGTTCTGGCGGGTCGCCCTGGTCGCAGGAGGAGTGCTTTCAGACACACAACCAACATCTTCAAATTCATTCGGATTATCGAGATTCAATTTGGCAGTGAAGCATAGAATGAGGCAGGCAATGAACTTGCACCGACTCGTATGAAAAAGTACCAGGCATGGTGGTTGTAACTTTACGACGCACTCGGCAGCTGGGCCCATATGGCGTCGCCTGCCTCTCACGCTGGCAAGAAGAGCGGACACTACTGGGGATCGAACCCCGTACCTCTGCCGTTCCAGACGTTCAGCCTAATCACTGAGCAACCGGCGCCCTAAATCCTTGCGCATTTTACCACCAAAGCAATACTTGTCGGAACACCCCTGGTGATGTCTGTCTACCGAAAATAGTCTCGCAGACGCTTGGATCTGAATTCGAGACTCGAGCATCCCTCCCGTTCGAGGACGGGTCATTTGACGGGTCATTTGGCGGGCCATTTGACGGGTCATTTGACGGGTCATTTGGCGGGTCATTTGACCGCTCGGTCACACACACACACATACACAGACACAGACACAGACACAGACACAGACACAGACACAGACACAGACACAGACACAGACACAGACACAGACACAGACACAGACACAGACACAGACACAGACACAGACACAGACACAGACACAGACACAGACACGACACAGACACACACACACACACACACACACACACACACACACACACACACACACACACACACACACACACACACACACACACACACACACACCAGAAGCTAAATGTTATTATAGGTATGTAATATGTTGATATATTACCATCTTGCCGTCCTAAGTCGAGTTATTTTTCGTCATTTGAGGTCAGCCGATGGAAATGCAGCTTTTTAATGAGCAACGTGCAGCTATCATGACTCATATGAAAATCATCCCAACCAATTCAACGAAAATTGGCGGAGAAACAGCTCACATGGCGTAATTACATTTTCCATAGAACATCGGCAATATCGGCTAGTTAAATCGAGGCTGAACACTGTCAAAAGTTGTACATCCAACATACCATGCCGAATTTTGGCCTAGTCGACGCTACTTCGGTGGGGGTGATAGATATGTGTCGGACTGTCAAGGTCATATGGGCCGCCTATGAAGGCATATATATATATATATATATATATATATATATATATATATATATATATATATATATATATGGCTTCATACGTCTTTATTCATATGCATTCATGTATAGAAATGTCTTTCATGTGACTTTGTATGCCTTAATGGCTCCAAAACACACCATAGTGCGTTTTGGAGCCACAGTCGGAGCTAATATGTACATGTACGTTGAGGGGAGGATTGCGCTATGACATGCGTGTGCGTGCGCTAAGGTGCCGAAGGCGATCGAGCTGCAGCGATTCGCATGGTGAGGCTGATATCTAAAAAAAAGTCGTGGCAATTTGTGTGCTTGATGGATTGAGTGCGTTCAACGGTCTTGTATCTGTCGAGACGAACACACAGCTGTGTCGGGCGGCTTTGAATGGATCTGATCACATCGTGGTAGCGGCCCAGCCGGTGTGTTGACCGGCACTTCGTGCACGTGATGCGCCTGTGCCTGCTTCACACCTCACAGCTGCAGCTCATATGGTTATGTTGAGCTGTCCTGCACCGACCGGCCCCAGTGCTCAACACGAAACACGTCTTTTCCGTACCCTGCTCTCTTCTCGTCTTAATCACCATCGCCGTTCGCAGTATCTGATCCGTTCATGCGCAGTGCGAGATTGTGCGTACACACCGAGACAGACACGCACAGAGGGTAACGCGGTGACCGTCGCGCTCCTGACGGTCGGACCGGCCGCCGAATCAATGAATCGATTGCGGCCGCTG
>JAOTOM010000884.1:0-49734 GCA_034440615.1 Ashinkailepas kermadecensis | reverse complement strand
AATTGTATGCAGGCAGAAATGTTGCCGGTCCCATCCACCGGTTCGCATTTGGAATGGCTGCGGTTTTCAGGAAAATCGCCGCTTGTTCCCGGACTATCTATGTACAATTAAAATCACCAGTAGCAGCCGTTCTTGACGATCTGCAACAACAACTCACAAGCCCTCACCGCCAAACAGCTGCCAATACTCGCCATGGGTGAGGTATAATCGGACCTGCTCCAGCCGTCAGCTGCGGGTTGCGGAGGTATTGGTGACAATGCTGGAAGACCTGGGCTTCCAGCAGCTGACTTCATCGCCGACCCGCACCACCGACACGTCGTCTACCCTCATAGATCACATTTAACATCTCGACCAGAGTCAGTCTCCAACCCTCGCGTGATCGCCTGTAACTTCAGCGATCATGACCTTCCGGTCATTCGACATCATGTCAAACAGACGCGCCCGAAACCACAAACCATCACGGTCCGGTCCACCAGGCGTAAACAACGACGCTCCTCTGCTTAGACCTTCCCCAGGCCGATTGGAGCCAGGTGTACAACGCGGACTCTGCAGCTGAGAAGTGGCGCGCCTGGTTTCGAGGCGTGCAGCCGATCATCGACCACCACATGCCTCTCCGAACAATCCGGATCAAACACCCCCGGCTCCCCTGGCTTCATGAAAATGAAGAGCTCAGAGAGCACATGGAGAAGCGGGACCGCTGCCGAGAGGCCCGAGACCAAGACAAAGAATAACACGGTGAAGCAACAGGCCTATGGGACAGCAGAAATGCCGTGAAACGAGCGCACATAACGCCTGCGCAGACTACTACGCACGTCATACCGTCACCAGAAAACGAAGACGTGGACCGACATCCCGCCGATTTCTGCTTGCCGCCAAACGCCCGAGCCCAGGATCGACCCACCCCCCACTGAGCGACGCCGCCTGGGCTGACAAGCTAAATCGTCACTTTGTGACCGCGGGAGCTGACGTTGCTGCCACTGTTATCGGCGGCTCCACAGGGGAGTGGGCTGCCGCCCAGACCACCTCGGGCGTGCAGTAGCTCCTTCCGCGTACACACTGTGACGTTACCAGAATTGTCGTTGGCACTCGATCGAATGGAAATACGCGCGCCAGTGGAAACGACGGAATAACACTTCATATGCTGAGAGCGACGTTTGCAGTCACAGGGCCGCATTTACTGCATGTGATAAACTATTCACTGCGTACTGGTGAGGTGCCGCCTCAGTGGAAAGAGGCCTGCGTTATTCCGTTGCACAAGAGGGGTGATCGTGACGACCCCGGAAATTGTATGCCCATATCTTTGCTGAGTGTTGTTGCTAAAATGTGTGAGAAAATTGTAAACACGCAACTTTCATTCTGTCTCGACTCAAACCACATACTCTGTTCAAATCAATATGGTGTTCGTCCCGGCCACTCAACCGAAACAGCAATGCTCGATACTGTACAATTTCTGACCAAAAATATGGATTGTGGTCATGTGTCTACCCTGCTTGCTGCTGATACGTCTTGCGCGTTCGATATCGTGAAGCATAGCCGCCTGTTAGAAAAGTTAGGCTGGTATGGGATCGACGTTCACTGGTTTGAGGATTAGTTGCGGGGAGGAGCCAGAAAATTCAGGGAGTACCGCTGAGCCACTCCCGGTGACGCACGGTGTAGTACAGGGAAGCCAAATCGGGCCAAAATTGTATTTGATTTTCACTAACGACCTAGCATCACATCTAAAGTATGGCCACTTGGTAATTTTCGCTGATGATACGCAATTTCTGGACTCTGACGCCCCAGGCAACATGTCTGCGCTAAAACAACGTGTAGAAAACACCTTGGATACAGCTCTAAACTGGTTCACACAAAATCTGCTAAAAATCAGCCCTGGAAAGACTGAGCTCCTGGTTGTCAAATCTCAGCGCCGGAAATGTGACACCTTATCGATCAAATTTGGAGATGCTGAAATTAAGCCGGCACCGAACGCAAAAATCCTCGGTGTGCACGTCGATTCGACTCTGACCTGGGATAGACAGGTGTCTCAGGTGGTTCGGCGGTGTTATAGTGTTCTCGTTGGCCTGTCAAAATTTCGACACAAATTACCCTCAGAAACGAAGAAACTCCTCATTGAGGCACTAGTTTTCCCCCACATCTACTACTGTATAACAGTTTGGGGAAGTTGCAACAAAACCCAGAGAGATAGGATTCAGAAGGCGATAAATTTTGGTGCCCGTATAGTATCCGGCCTCGGCCGACGAGAGCACATCACCCCGGCACTAGAGGCACTTGGATGGTTGAAATTTGATGTCATGTTGGAGGAGCGCGACGTAGCAATGATCCGGAAGCTAACGTCGTCTGGTGTCCCACCTACGCTAGCGAGCTCTATCAAGCGTCGTGCGGAGGTGTCGTCCAGGAGAACTCGGTGCGCAGACACAGGGATGTTGGAGCTCCCGCGAGTTCGCTCCGAACTCGCTAAGCGTAGCTACCCGCTCAGAGCCGTAGCTGCGTGGAACGGCCGTTTGGAGGCGCGTTCTATCACTAGGTGAACTTCACTTCTATCACTATCAAAGCGTGATTTATGTCTAGATTATTTTTAATTGACTTGTTTATTGACACGAGAAGTAGGATTATGTATATAGTTTTACAGCAATGTATTGACGAGAGGGCTGAAAAGCCATATTATTGTGGAGACCTCAATAAATCTGACTCTGACTCTGACACACACGCACGCACGCACGCACACACACACACACACACACACACACACACACACACACACACACACACACACACACACACACACACACACACACACACACTCAACAGTACACTTTCAAACACACATTTAGGTCGTGAATGCTCATAACACCATACATGTATGTTACGTCGATGCCATATGTATGATTTTTCCTGCCTACTACGATCCGGTGATGAGACACGGAATGTGATTGCCCACAATCGATTGATATTTTGATATCTGTGTATATGTGCTCTAGTAGATTTCGTCTGAACGTTTTTCGCTAGCCTGTAGTAGGTGGTAGGTCTCGTGCCACGTGTCGATGTCTAAATTTAAAACACTGTTTCATTAAAAAGTTACTTCTCATCCTAATGACGTTGAGCCGAAGCGTACGCATACTTTTCCGGTAAAAACAACATCTGGTGCCGTTGCACTTTGAATCTAACTTGTACAATTAACTATTCACAAAGCCAACAATATTTACATCTGTGTAGTGCCTCATCAAGAAGCTCATTCTTCGTGGGCGCTGACTCTAAGTTCTTTGTGTCTCACACAATGGTTAACTGAACGCATGGCTATCAAAATGACTGAACGACTCGATCTATCCGGCCACATGGCCCTCAGCAGAACGAAAAATAGCGGCAGCTTATGATGCAATGGAAGATATTGCAAATGAAATAAATAATTGCATGAATAATCATGTACCCAACACAGCAATTAATATTAACCATCGCCGGGCCTGGGCTCTCGAGTGGCCCCCGCCCCCTTATGTTTTCCTAGATAGCAGTCGAATGAGCAGACACAGAGACACCAAACTTTCGGTAGCTCATTATGCATATGCTTAGCATATGTCTTAAAACGTCGAAGTCCAAGTCATCTAAGGTCATTGACCTGAAACGGGTCAAAGTGAGTGATGGTCCAAAGTATTCAAGGTGCCACCAATCAGAATAATTGCAACATATAATCATCAAACTCAGAGCATGCTGTTACAGAATCAAGACGAACAAACTCCTATCTGGAAATATTCATTAAGGTCAAGGTTTCTGACGTGATGTCAAGTCAATTTTCGCATATTTCGTACCGTATTCAGTGAGGAAATTTCGATTCCCGGGTAATTTATGACGCCAAGAATGATACAGAGCATGCAATAAGCATTGTGGGTTAATTGATGTGTCAAAGGTCAATTACATCAGGTCAGATCACTGATCGTGTATGTTCTACACAATGCCATCTCATGCTTAATGCTGCTGTTCCTCGCCAAGTGATGCCTGAATTCGGTTTCAGCACTGCTTACGTATTGCGACATGAGACTGGATGATAAACGAATGTGCTGAGATGACCGGTACTCGTTCAATCTGACCTGATTTGACCTGATTTAACATTTCTAATGAATTACTTACCAAGCAGTGCACGCACAGGCGAAGGCTGAAGACATCGGCTTATAAATTGGCGCATTGTCTCAGCGTGACCTTGGGCTAGGACACGATGTCAGAAGCTGGACAGTTTTTTCAAGGTGTTCCAGTATCATATCAGTTCTTCTTGGAACACAATTTTAGACTTCACAAGTGATGTTGCGGAGATATTCAATCTTGAACTTACCTGACCTGAACATATAACATGATCTGAACTGATCTGGGAAATTTCGGATGTCAATCAGATACAAATATATTGCTTGGATGGTTCTGTTGGAAGAACCCGAGACATGCACATCCATAATTTTCAAGTAATTCTCCAAGGTAAATGTCATGCCACTGGGTTGACTTATTATGACCTTTGGGGACCTCAGCATGACCGAAAATGGAGAATTCTGATGTGATATGAACTATATTATACACTGACTTGCCAACGCCATTTTCCCTGTGGTTCTGACATGTATAGTTTGGAAATTGGTTTTCAAGCCTGATACGGACCTAACCTGACCCATCCTGCCTTGACGATCGATATTAATGCATTCATCTATGCATATTCTTGCAACGCAATGTCGAAACAGCACCAGCTCAGCTTTTTCTAATCATTCCCAGGTACTTCAATAATTGCCCATATCTTAACCTTGTCTTCAATCATTGCCCGTATCTGGTCTGGAGACCTCGTAATCAGTAAAAATGTCAATCTAAGGTATGTTCGGGCTATCCATGACCAGAGCCTTCCAACGGAGTTCTACATTTCATTCTAGCATACATAGAACCCCACCCCTTTGGCCCGGCGATGGTGGATCTTCCGGCTGGCAAGACGAGGGGTATAAACATGGGAAGGAATGCACCTAAAAGGTGTGTACATATGATAATATAACTCCACATACCCAACCAGCTTGTTCCTGGATATGACGTCATCCATTATGTCGTAATCTCGTTAGGAAAATAGCCGTCGCACCGCAGAAAAACGTACGACTTTCCGTCCGCGGCGACTGTTTATGAAACCCCAAATATGACACTGCGTATTTTCCATGCCGGTATTTTATTTTCCGTGAGTAACGGGTTAATCAATAAACTCACCTCAGTACGGAATGCTACTCAGCCATGGCTGTGATTAAGAGCAAGTGAGCAATCTGTCGATTTTAATATTAATTTTAATTTAATTCAATTTAATTTAAATTAATTTTAATATTAAATTCGATTACGATTTTAAGTAGCATATAGTGCAAACACGTCCATCAATTCCTATCACTCACTGATGGGCCCTGCACAGTGGTTCTCCAGTCGAATAAAGCATTAATCATTGGCACAGAGTCGTTTCATCAGGTCTTTTTTCGGAAACCGAGCCACGTATGTACATAGATTACATCGGCTGCACGGCCTTTGCATATCAGGCACTCCTAACAACACTCGAAACACGTGGCGGCACCAAGATTGGCCTACTAGATGCGATGTTGCGCTTTAAGCCCGTGCATTACGGTGCGTTCGGATATCCACCGGTCGGTGACGTACTTGCGGTGAAGTGTCACAGCTGCACACGATGCCTGACAACAAACTGCACTGTAAAAACAGATTAGCACCCCTTTGGTGCTATTTCAAATGTCAAATTCCAGCTCCACAGGGCTGGTTTAATTAAGCATCTTTTTGTAGTTGGCATCACATCGCAAAATTTCAAGTGTTAAATATAAGCATGGTGCTTATATCTAGCACCTCTTTATTCGGCTATGTTTAGTAGCATGGTACTTGAAATGAGCACCCATGGGGTGCGTGCGCTTTAGCACCCCCAGGGTGCTAGTTTTTATCACGCCAAAAACCAGCACCTCCTGGGTACTGTTCGCCTATGGTGCTAGCATATTTAGCACCCATTGGGTGCTAAAACCGAAATTGGACTCCTTGATAGGAGCGTACGGGTGTTGCTGACTTACGGTATTGATACGGACGGAGTACTTCTTTTGCTACATGCTAACGTCCGATACCCATCTTAAATATTACAGCGAACAGGAATCAGGATGCTTACAGGCGATATACCCTTTTAATGAATTCGTATGCAAATAGCAATGCAAAGGAATACGTATGTCCTACTTTGCAAATAGCGAAGGAGGACATGCATATATATATATATATATATATATAGAAGCAAATTTAGTATGTATTACAATTAAATACATGAACAGGAAAAATATTAGACGTTTCCTTAATTTCAATCTCAAATTTTGTAACTAAACAACCTAATCTGATGTATCCTAACCTGATGTTGATTGCTTAATGAAGGAAAATGTGTGTAAGACTTTTATCATGGACACCTTAAATGACAATAATACCAAATAAACCAGCGAAACCTAACCCAGACAATTTATTTTATTTTGTTATGCAAGCTCCACATTTATCACAGTTCAGTCTTACATGGCACAGTGCCAGTCATGAACAAATGGTGACGTAAAGAGCAGATCCACTGGCTCCATGGCTACATAATTATGAACAAATACAATCCATAATAATGCTATACAGTCATAACGTGTTAAAACATAAAAAGAGCCCCAGTGGCCCATCTCGGTTAAGCCTATAAAATGATCTGGTAGCAACAATTCATGGTGATAGTCCAGCCTCTGCTATATCCAGGATAATCCAGGCTAGCTTTCTTTCAGCTAATAAATTCTGAGCAGCACAATAAACCACCCAAAAGCCATTGTCTGAGAAATAATTTTTTGGGGGCCCACAGAATAGGCTGCAACTGGCATCAGTGTCTTAAAATTACTTTTTCAATACCTGTGAGGATGAAAACAAAATCACTCTGAGATAGTGAAAGATGAAAAACGCTGAATAGATGCATCATGATGAAAACCCAGATTGCGCCATCATACTAATAAAATAAACACATGGCCAGAGTGGCAAACATAATCATACAAATTTGGACAAATTGTATGTTGCGTCCACTCTTCCTGAACCACATTTTTGGGGTCAGTACCTTCACATGCTTCTCATTTTGCTTCTTCCTTCCTTTATTGAGTTCATGAATGTAGCGCGGTGCTTGAAATGAAACAGGTAATTCCATTGTTCGGTACTTCTTCACATTAATCTGGCCACACATGGTGGAAGGACACCTGTGCACCGCCCTATCAAAGACCTACATTGCATGTTATACTTGGACGTGTTTGTTTCACCTGTGCATGCCGGGTGCTTGATGGCTGTGGTTTTCCTCAATGTGTATGATGGCCGACCGTGATGCGTGCAAAGGTACAAAGGTAAATGCGAAGTAATTGACTGTTCCGTCCCTTGGAGAAGATAAATGTCGCACATCTAGCACCTGCCACTTAAACCTGCATGTACAATGAGCATGCTGGCCTCACCCAAATGCTATGAGCTGCATGTGGGTGTATTTGATTGGTTGGTATTGTGTTACAGGTACCATCCACCTTGGCCACTGCCTCGCTGACCAGTCCTCATCATGCAGACCTGATCACGAAGCCTACATCCCTGGGTGGCAGTGCTGACCTATGCAATCCAGATAACTGTCATCATACCTGTGACTTGTCACGTCCTCAAATGCTGAACCAGTGCCCGCAGAACGACCGTATCACCAGTTCAGTGTCGGTGTCTGACAGCACTTTAGAATCATCTGCCTGCATATTTCTACGTCTGCTTTTCGCCTGTAACTGGAGCGTAACTACGGCAATGTTACTAATACTGACACTGCTTTTGTTTTGCTTTTTGTGATGCGTTTATGTCCTTAGTCATTTGGTCTCAAGGGAGCATCATCTCTGGTGAAGGCCATGCCGCAACTCGACCAAACAGCTGGGCTTTGTAAATAAATAATACAGTACACCATCAACATTTAATATAAGAGTGAAATGAGGCATCTGAACAGTCGGCACCGACGCCATGAACGGAAGCACTAACCAAGCCAATAACAACTTTTAATTGTGCATGGCTGAACTTCGAATCGATATGATCGCGAGTGTGACTGGAAATGTGGATAGTTTCTACGAATACCAGTCAACAGCGAAACCAAAATCGTACTATCACACGGAGATGATTATTTTGCATATCCCCAACGCGACTTGGATTCGTTGAACTGAAGCAACAGCTTCTCTTGTCTTTGTCCATCGTTCCACGTTCTTTCAACGCCAATGATGTAGTACACACTCAGAACATAAAATATGAGTTTTATTGCATCAACAACCATAACCCTTCAAGTCTGAGTAATATAATCGCTTAAAAACTATAATACCATGCATTAGGGGAAGCTCGGTAAAACGCCCCACCATGCAAACATACCTTCTCGCGCTCTTCTAGTATTAATGCAAGGGCAGAAAGCGCGGGCTTGACACGCCGGCACATGCGCTTTAGCATGAATGAATACATGCGAAAACAATTAAACTGGTCTGCTTGAAAGGGCACACGCTCATGTACAACATACTCAGGACAGTGTTCTTGTTCTATATATATATATATATATATATATATATATATGCATATGCAGATAGGTGTCTCATAGCAGAATGCGAATTAGAACACACTTTCCCACAGTAACATTTCAGCGACCTAGCTTCCTTGCTCATATGGGGGACGAGTGGTCTAGGGGTAAGATGCTCGTCTACAAACGAAAGGTTGTGGGTTCGAGTCTCACCTGTCGCTACTCTTCGCCCGCGACCAATTGGCGTGAGAGATTGGCGACGTTACATGACTCAACGGTCGACGTGTCGTTAAACCAATAACCAACCATCCTTGCTCATATGAGCACTCGCTGTACCCATGTGCACACATCGGTAATATCGTGAAACAGATCATGAGCAGATGAACAGACCAGACATATTGTGAAATAATGGATACCGCTCTCCCTCTCCTCCATCTCATCGACATCGCACATACAATGATAAGCATGTCATGACATATTGTAACACATTTATTCCTGTCTCTTACTGGCAGCGCTCTTTTCATGTTTAACAAAACATAAATTTCAGGCGCCTCGGTACTCGGTTCAGTTTTTTTACTGTGAGGGACTGTCTGTCAGTCACGGTACGCTTTAGTGCTGGGCGGTGATCTCTGAGCCATCTGTCAGTGACGGCGGCCGCAGGAAAGAATCTCAAAGGCACCTTATTCTCGATGATGAACACCTCTTTCTTTGCACTATCTTTGTTTTCCTCTTTTGTTTCATCGAATGTTCCCTCAAAGCGACCCTCACTTACGTGCTTTGCAGTTTTGCCCACCCGTTCTGTATCGGACTGGCTTCGAGACATGATTAGGCATATCTCTGCCACCTCGACCATATCAGGGATGTCCCTGTGCAGACCAGTCTGCACGTCCTGGAAGGTGCGCAGGACGTTCTCGGGACACCAACTTTTTACACCGCTGGACTGGTCAGTTGGCAGCCACTCCGCGAAGTCACTGTGTCTCTCTCTCACGCGCTCTTTGAAAGCGCGATACTGGGAGACGAGGCACAAACATTTGGTCCCTGAGCAGCTGTCGCTGCACGGATGGCCTGGCAGCTTCACACTCCCCAGACTCAGCCGTTCGGCCAGGTCTGAAAACGTCGCCTCACCATAGTCTGAGCCTGCGCTAGTTGAGGCGATCCTGTCCATGTTGAATGTGTGAATTATGAGTCGTTCAATGTCAGTCGGGTCAAGATACGTTGGACTAAGTCGCAGGATCGCCGCCACCAGGTCAGATCGTCGCCGAGTCGCCTGTGTCATGTCAGTCGCGTCGCGTTCTACGTCACTACGCCGCAGCCGGTGCTGCTCGGTCACTCCGACCTCGGCGCCTCGGAAACCGGTGCCGTCAGCCACCGCCGGCCCCTCCCTCTCTAGCTGGCCAGAGAATGCACCCGCTGCAATTTTGTTCAGGGTGGACAGATACTTGTCCACTTCCTGGCGGTCCCGAAACACCGAGTACAGCGCTGACTGGCCAGCCTTACTCAGTGCCACAGCGGGCGTCATCACATCGATGATGATCAGCGACGCCATCACAAACTCCCGGCTCTCCAGCGTCCGGAGAACCCGCTGGGCCGACCCAGTAAAAAGCGACCCCTGAGCGATCATGTCTTGGAGAACATTGATCATGGCAGCTCGGTTGTGGAGGACTTTGGTCACTGCCATGACTAAGTACTCCACGAAGCGGGTTTCGATCAGCCGCTGCAAAGACAGGCTAATCACATCCAGCTGGGCGGATGCCCTCCGCAGCTGTCGCTTCAGAAGTCCTGACCCCTGAAACAGGCTGATCACCTGGTGCAGGCTGTCCATGTACTCCAGCATCCAGGTCGCTTCTTCCTCGTTCGTCACTTTCGACAATAAAGTCTCGAGGCGGTGGTCACGGTCATCTAGATGAACGTGACTTCTGTTAAATTTTTCCTTCCATATCCGGCGGAAACCATTTTTACTGCCAGAATATACTGCCTCACAGTCAGACGAGGAAGAGGTGACCTGAATGCTGATGTCCTCGTCAGTAAGTCCGAAGTCATGTCGGAGACAATCGACGACGTGACTCGTCACCCCCCGTCCGTCGGCCTCGTGTCGGTCCCGTGTCCCAGAGCTGGTCGGTGTTTGGGTCGCCGTGTAGTCCGGAACTGGGTCAGCGTAGTTCCGCACTACGGCAGTCGTGCAGTGCACGACCACCGGGGAGCCGTCGCTGTCCAGAGTTCGCACATTCACTGCCTGCCGCTGGTTATGGGCCTCAGTGAATTTGTCCATTGTCAGGTGCATGTGTCGGGGGCGGCCAGTCGCGGGGTTCGGCGTCTTGAGGTGCCGCGATACCTCGTCGGTAAACACGTCATAGATGACGTCCACGGCCTGGGCAGCGGCTGGTCCGGTCTGATGCTGGTTTCCCACGTCAAAGCCAAGAGTGTTGAGCAGTAAATGTTCGTGAGCATGATCCTCGTACGAGTGTCCCCTTAGGACACCGTTGTAGATTATCGTCATATTTTTTTACGTCATTTCCTTGGCTTTAGATATCATCCCAGCTGTCAGGTCACCTATTGTAGGTATCTGTTTGGTCGCGTTCATGACTTCAGTTGCTCGTTGATGTCGGTCGGAGCTCTGGTGGGTCATTAGCCTTTGCTTTTTGTATCGGCCTAGATGTACAGGTTTAGTTACCCAGAGCTCAGCTTTTTCCCCCACCCCTCGCGCCGAATTGTGTGCAGGTGCTACACCGAGCACAGTCACCCTGGCCTGTGTGGTCCATCACGAGCCAATGGAAAACGTCAGTTGGTGTGTCAGTGTCCGTGTCCATCCCGGCGTCTCCCTGTCCACCTCCAGCGGCACGCCTATCCATCAGCACTGACTGCACAGCTTCCTTCAGATTGTCGATTGATTCTTTTAGTGCACTGATTTGCCGGCCAGGGTTGTCTGCGCTCAAATTGTGGCGAAGAGCCACAAATTCCCGGGCGAGGAGATCAACATCGGCATTGATTTTATCCAATCTTTCCGAAAGACAATTTAGTCTGTTCCAGTCCACGTTGGCAGGGTGGCCGACTGAAGTATTGTCGGTACGCTCGTCAGGTCTGCGTCCAGTCTCGTGTCCGTCTGTCGGCGGTACATCGTCTGTGTCCATGACCACTGTCCTTGTCGGTCTCGTCTCGACAATGGGGTCACTGTTGGGCTCGTCATTCATTTCCGGCTCGACAGCAGCTGGGCTGGGATGTAGACGTCTACATCACTGTCAGAGTCGAGGGAGGCAGAGTCAGTGGTTGCTGCTGGTGCAGTTGGCGTTGCATCGTCTCCAGACGTCCCCACAGCAGTGCTACATCCGATCGGGTCTGGACGGACATCTCGATCCCGCCTCTTCCGTCGCATTGTCTCTCTCTCACGTGCCTTGGTAAAGTCCTTAAGTTTTTTCACCCCACCCTGTGCACGTTTTGCGCATGTCGCTTAGCATTACTTTTTCTGATATTTCTAAGACATATATAGCATACGACAGCTTCATCGGATTTAATTTTCACCATGCCTGATACCCACGGATCCAAGCAGCAAGTCAACGACGTAAGAACACAGGACAGAAACAAGAAAAGTAGGTGAAAAAAACAACCTCAGAAGGATGGCAGGAAGGTCCGATGTAGGTGATGGACGGACGATGCGGCCAGACCAAACCAGGGTAGCAGGATCCCGGCACACAGGATTGAGGCAGCAGCGGCGTTACTGTCAAAGAACGGATACAGATTAGTGTGGGTCAGTGGTAGAGGTGCGACAATTTATTTGCAGTTAATTCCGCGGGCAAGGCGCCGCGACCTCTACTAGATCACGGCGTGATTGAGGCAGTGTCTAGTCGTGACCATGCGGGGACCACACCATTTTGAATGAGATTATGTAATGCAAATAGCTGCATTTCTATAATATAAATAGCTTGAAGCGGCTACCATGCCAGGTCTGCTAAATGCTGTGCCGTGACTAAGCCGTGACTTGCGATTTCAGGCCATGGCCATGACTGCAATGTGAAAGAGCCAGCGATTTCACTTTGTATCATATTTTGTACGTAACCCTCACGAGATGAAATTTCAGGAGATTGGAAGCTGGCAAATGCAGTTCTTATTTTCAAATTAAGGCGAAAAGGGGAAAGTTGAAAATGATAGACCAGCAAGACCAACATCCTTAGGCTATACGATGTTTAAATAAATTAGTAATCACATAATGGTTGGTTTTCTGGAAGGGAACATATTGATTCGAGACACCCAGCATGTGTTTAGAAAAGGTCGACCTCGCTGACAAGTATCTTGAACATTTTGGATTTTGCTACAGATCAGTGTGATAAGACATCATATTGATTTAATCCTGATATGAAAATCAGGTTGAGCTATGGCTTTCAGATAGACAGTAGAGAGTGGTGCTAAGTGGCATGCAGATTTCATGACAAGATGCTCTTAGTGAAGTACTGCAAGGGTCAGTACTGGAACCACTATTGGTCACAATATTTGTGACCAATAGTGGTGTAATAGTGAAGGGTAACCAAGATGGCCCCGACGTGGCATCGTCTCCAGACGTCCCCACAGCAGTGCTACATCCGATCTGGTCTGGGCGGACATCTCGATCCCGCCTCTTGCATCGCATTGTCTCTCTCTCACATGCCTTGCTAAAATCCTTAAGTTCTTTTCCCCACCCCACCCTGTGCACATTTTGCGCATGTCGCTTAGCATTACTTTTTCTGATATTTCTAGGACATATATAGCATACGACAGCTGCATCGAATTTAATTTTCACCATGCCTGATGCCCACGGATCCAAGCAGCAAGTCAACGACGTCAGAACACAGGACAGGATGTAGGTGAAAAAAAAACAAACCTCAGAAGGATGGCAGGAAGGTATGATGTAGGTGATGGACGGACGATGCGGCCAGACCAAACCAGGATAGCAGGATCCCGGCACACAGGATTGAGGCAGCAGCGGCGTTACTGTCAAAGAACGGATACAGATTAGTGTGGGTCAGTGGTGCGACAATTTTTTGCAGTTAATACCGCGGGCAAGGCGCCGCGATCACTACTAGATCATGGCGTGATTGAGGCAACGTTTAGTCGGGACAATGCGGGGACCACACCATTTTGAATGAAGTTATGTAAATGCAGGACCAACATCCTTAGGATATACGCTGCTTAAACCAATTATTACGGATATAATGGTTGTTTTCTGGAAGGGAACAAATTGATTCGAGACACCCAGCATGTGTTTAGAAAAGGTTGATCTCGCTGACAAATATCTGAACTTTTTGGATTTTGCTACAGACAAGTGTGATAAGACATCATATTGATTTAATCCTGATATGAAAATCAGTTTGAGCTATGGCTTTCAGATAGACAGTAGAGAGTGGTGCCAGGTGGCATGAAGATTTCATGACAAGATGCTCTTAGTGAAGTACTGCAACGGTCAGTACTGGAACCACTATTGGTCACAATATTTGTAAATAGTATTGAAAAGGTATAAAAAGTGCCAAACTAAATTCAGCTTTGATAAGTGTCGAATAATGCATGTAGGTAGACATCATATCAGGAATCCATACTTGATGGGTAGCCAAGTACTAGCTGTGACTCAACAGAAGGACTTAGGTGTTATTGTGAACACAAAATTGTGTACATCATATTGTGTCCACAAATTATGGACAACATACAAAAGAAGCAATAACAAAATTTCAGGCCACATTTTAAATAGTGGAGCTTGATCCCCTATAGCTATGGGAAAAAGTTGGTAATATTTAGAGAGAGAGTGCAAAAGAGGATTAGTAATTTGAGCAACCTAGCATATGAGACAAGATTTAAAAAGATATGAATGTGTGTACACTTGGATACAGAAAAATAAGTGGAAAAGGTCTCATCAAGGTATTTAAATTTATTCATGGTCAGCAACAGATACATCTAGGATAATAAAAATTATACAATTAGTTATTAGAGACCATCAATTCAAAATCAAAGTTAACCATATCAGGATAAAGACAAGACAGTCTTTCTTTACCAGCAGGGTAGTTAACATTGGAACCAGCTATCACGCACAATTGGCATTGTCAGTATGCAGAGCAGTCTATAAAAATAGCATAGACTGGTCTTAAAAGGATAAAATAATTTCCTTTCATTATTTCATGGATAACTAATCGACAAATGTTGTGGACAACTAGTTCTTAGTGTCCACAAAGTGTAACCAAGATGGCCTCTGTCAGGGCCATAAGGAACATTTTTTATGTGGGGGGGGGGTGAGGCGGCAGGATGTGCTATGAGACTGAAATGTTTTCTATTGGGGGGGGGGGGGGAGATCTGGGTGCTCAGACCATGAAAAGATGGCAGGTAATGCCGACCAGCTTCAAAGCTGGGGGGGGGGGGGACTGCCCTGTTCCTATGCCATTGGCCCCTGTGGCTCATAGTTGCATTATCTTTCATGTTTCTTTAGCTACTTCTTTTAGCTACTTCTTTTGTAAATCCATAGTTTCTTTTAAACTTGTCCTCATGCCAATATGATTGGGTGCTGGATCCATAATTCCTGCCCTGTCCACACCTTGCAACATTTTAAGGCCCCTCCCCTGTAGGAATATTCAGCATCACATAATTCAGTCTCAAATAGGGTCGGATACAGGAATTTACAGGGTGTGTGTGGCTGAGCTGTGGGGCTGGTGGAGGCTAAAGATGTGCTGGGGTGGCACTAACATGCCTTCCTAGGAAGCAGGGACCAGAGGGGGGGGGGGGGGGTGCACTCCGACCTCCCGGATGGGTGGCACTTCAACAGTAGGGGGTGGAAAGGAGGCTAGAGGGGAAGCATTCCAGCAGATGAGGTGGCGTTCCCCTTTGGGCATGGGGGGCGGCCCATTCGGCCTCCTTAGATCCAATACTGTCTCTCCCCTACAATATCTATTTCAGCCTCATTCAGCTCTGAATCTGCCCCCTCCCAACAAAGCAGAACAACCTTAGAATCCACTCGCCCTACCTCGATCATATGCTTTCCTTCGAACAGCACACGCAGATATGCCACTAATATATCACCAATGTAGATTGAGATATTCATCATCTACATTGTACCACACATCTGTGCAATGTAGGATGAGGTGGTTTAAGGTTAACTCCGCTCAAGGCAGTACACTCCGGGAACAGACCCTATAGAACTTACGCTGCACTGTATGCACGTATATGCCAAATGCAAGGCTATGAAAACAATGGAATGTAAACAAAATTCAGCGCAGCGATGTTTTGCGCTTTCGTGACAAATTATAGTGCTACAGGACACAATCCCCACTTCGCAATTTGTTTTTATATTTAACCTCCGCGGCTGGGAGGCTATTATACTGGAAAGGGCTTGGAACAATATAAAAAATGCCATGAAAAAAACTAGGATCAAATATTTCCACTACAAGGGAGAATTATGGCATTCAGTTTGTTACCTGTGACGAAGGAAAAAGCCAGTGAGCTATCGACAAATGGCGATTGAAAAACACCATAATTTTCACTTAAATGTACACATGTCGAGTATTTTGTGTGCTCAAACCAGAAAATGAACTTGTAATAATTAGATTTGTGTCCACTTATAGTATTCCCTTGCCATATTACCAAGGAACTGGTCTCCATTTGCAGCATACTTTCCAAGCATCCACACGTCAGGAGCTCTTGCGTTGTAAAAAATATGGCACGTAAGAAAGACCTTCGCAAGTGTTTTTGTGCTAATTTTCACGGACTAAAATGAACGGAGAGTTGGAAAATCCCAGTTGTTGTGCGATTTATTCGTAGCACTTCCGTATATCAAGCCCCGCTTTTACCTGGATTTTTCATCCTTGAGACTGGCCGAAAAAGCCCACAGATGAACATATGAATAATTCCTTGTACCGCGCGCGGCAGAGCGTTATTGTACTTTTATAATGTGTAGAAAATTATGAGACGTTCAAATATTTGCTTTGATCTTTGATTTATCCATCATGTTCGCCAGTATTCATCCACAAATTCACCTGTATTTCATGTGTTTTTCATCCTCCTGGAATGTGCCAGCCTAAGGATGACATTTTTCATCCCATGTTCTTGATAAACAATGTTTGCTAATATTTGCAGTATTTGTGAAATTTATTAATGTAAGGTTAAGATAAATGAAGACACAATTCTAACTTTATTTCTCTGTTTACATCTGAAGAGGATCATATATTAATATCGGAACATTTAATCAATTCTATTTTTCTTTAAAATGCATGCCTACAATTGTGACGCACACAAGACTTAGAAAAACAAAGCTGAGCCCTCGTAAGTCGCGGAATAGGATCGAGGTTTGGGCATTTCTGTATTTATTAATGTATATTTGTATACCTGCATTCTTTGCCTGTAATCAGTGCTGAGATACTAATCAGTCATGAGATTTAACGCTGTTAAGGGTTCAGCTCATGGGTGGATCCAGCCAGCCCGTTGTCAGTCAGCTTGGGTTGTGTAAGATTGAATAAATCGCTGACGAAAAATACCTGATTTGTATGGTTTAGGTGCAAGCTCTAGTTTAAAACAATACTTTTTCTTCAAATAAAATGTTCCCTGTTTTTTCTGAAGAGCATGAATAAAGGATAATTTTAGTTCAAATCAGGCTATCTAGGCTGGCTAGGTAACAGGGTGGGAATTAAGGCACTTCTTAAGAGATTTTATCTCTGAAAACATTTTTGCACTCCGGGTTCATACTAGATAGGATGGGCTTCACATGTACTCCGACACAAATGTGGGAACAAAGACATCAATGAAAACAAACAGAACGACACCCAAAAAAAACGCTGGTTATTTCACTTACGGTCACCACTCAAACTAATCACTTTTTTGTAGCAGTCAGTAGCCGGACCACAGCTTCACACACTCCATCAATCTCAACCACCGGAATTGCCGACAACAACGCGCCAACAGCAACTTGCAAGATGATGCGCATGCGCACTGAGAACACTGTTCTCCGGCTCTGGAGCCGCGTCTCGGAATACCTGTGTTCCTGCCACCCTATAGTGGGAAACTCTGACAGTTTTAAGAGACGTCTCCGGAGTCCCGGAGGCCACCGATCAGAATTGGCTGCGTTAGCGTTTTCTGTTCTGAAATCTGTCTGTCAACCAATCAATGCAAGGTATTTTGTATATGACGTCATAACCATTAGCAACTTTGAACACATGGTCAACAGTGTCCACACAAGTTAACAGTAAACATAAGACCTTGACTGATCCTTTGCTTTGATCACATCCAGCTGTGGCGTGTGCGGTAGCGGAGTTGCGTTCGTATTACGTGGGAAATTGGCTGCGTAGGGTGGGTATGCGCTCTGAGCTGAGGGTGAAGTGTGAAGTATTTTTGTTTGTTTTTCATATGGCGAGCCTTGTACTGAGACCAACAGTGAAAGGAAAATGCATTTCTCGTGTGAGTTATAAGAAACGAAACAGTGCTGAGTATTACGGGTCACTGCCGGGCGGTGCCATCCATTGTTCACTTCTTTGTTCGTATGTTTTGGCATTTGATTTGACCAAAAATGATAATGATATTACTGATGCATATTATGTAGGTACTGATTTAGGTTTTTCTGGTCGGTTACTGGTAAACAGATTCCATGCATAAAAAGTAATGTCCATGAAAATGTACTCCGGAAGAAATCGGTATGCACTCCGACTCCCAACCCGGAAAGTAAGTTTCCCACTCTGCTAGGTAATCTTCAAGTATTACCCCTCTCGCTTTGTTTATATCAACAATGTATCCGAGTCACCGTCAGCTGACTGCCAGTCAGCTTTTAGTGACGTCACTCAAACGTACAGAAACAACACTTCCATACGAGTGCACTGAATGATCCCAGGGCATCACCAGGAATATTTCTGAGGGGTCGATGTGGTTCTTTGTCGCCAGATTCCACGCGGAATTCCATGGACAATCAGCTGTTGTGTTCTGAAACAAATATTCCATGGCGAAATTTTGTCTACAATAAAATTTCCATAAATTACAGATGACCCCTTACCATTAGCCCATACCCTGACCCTGCAAAATGTTGGGTAAAACAAACTCCTTTTAGCACTGTCCCCATCTATTTAGGTGCGAGCACCCTTGATTCTGGCTTACTATATACAAGCCTTGCAATCTTTACACAAATTTTAAAGAATTTCACAAAGCATAATGACATTCAAGAACTATGAGGGAACAAATTAAAATCAGGTTTCCATTAATTTCAATGGAATTCAGCAATAAGTGAGCAAAATACACCATACTCACACCATCAGCCCTGCTCCACCGGGTGCCGCCATCTTGTGGAATTCGAGCGGGGGTAGCTCTGTCGATTCCCGACGTTCCGCAGGAATATTCCTCCTCGTTCCGCAGAATAACCACTGAGAACGGCACTTGCGCACAGATTCCCCAAAATTCCATGTGGAATCGCGACAAAGAACGCACCCTTATTCCATGGGCGTCAGGAACAAATTTATGTCTACGAAGCAGTTGTGGAGGTATATATGCAGGGCTTCACAGGACATTTTCCTTTTTGGGTGGTGGTTGAGATGGCACTCTAGACACAGCACAAGGAATTTCCTGCTGGGAAAGGGTGTGCAGATTCTCTTTCACTATGGTGGAAACCTAACCTAACCTAACCTAGCCTAACAATGACCTAACCTAACCTAACCCTTATAAATATCCCTGGTGACGCCCTTGGGTCATTCAGTGCACCCAACTGGGGGGTGTCTCAGTGCGTTTGAGTGACATCACCAACAGCTGACTGGCAGTCAGCTGACGATGGCTTGGATACATTGTCGAGATAAAGGAAGTCTGAGGGGTAATACTTGAAGAATACCGGCTGGTGATGCCCCCACCCCCTTGCTCCAAATCCCCCTGCATTAGCTGACAATTACTTGGGTTTGGCCAATGTCATGATTCAGCCCTTAACCCGTGCACGTCCGGGGGGGGCAGATATCTGCCCCCCCTGCAGTTCTTCCTACTTTGCCGCCATACTAATCGGGTTAGCAAGGCCAAACCTCACATGGCTGCTCATTGATCTTTTCCGCATATCCTCATACATTTTTATCCTGGGTCATCTCAAGTCAGGTCACCAGGTCAGGCGAAGTGACCTAACGTCCCTCCGAGTTCTAGGTGGCATCACTCCCACAATAATTGGGCGATTGATTTCAAACTTATATCACGTCATGATCTTATCAGGGACTATAATATGTATATCACGTTTTTTTTTGTAGCGTTGACCTGAGGTCAGGTCGCGGCCATGGCTTCCCCATTATAGGCCTATGGAAAAATATACAAATGTTTCCTGGTTACATATTTGCTCTCTGAATGACCTCCAACCATTGTGACGTGTAGTTGGAAGCTATTTGCAATGCTATCGCTGACATTTTTGCTCAGTGACCTCACCAAGGTCAGCTGAGGTCACCTGACATCACTAGCACATTTCTGTCATTATATCGCAATGCATTGAGCTAGAAGGCTGAAATTACCGTCATTGTGCTTGTATCGCCAAGACGTGTTGATTGATATATTACATGACCTCCCTACTCTATCCCATGACCTTGACCTGAGGTCATAGTTTCGGTGACCCATCTGTTGACCTGACCTTAAATTACACAGCGTATGTCGATAGCACATTTCAAGGGCTGTCGAATAGCATTTGCAGTTTGTTTCTATCTGTTACAGGTCCTGAGATATGTGCCAATATCTGAGGGTCCCACCCGATCTGGTCGAATTTGACATATGATGACCCAGTGACCTAAATATTGACCTGAGCGAGAAAATGACCGAAATACTTTCGATAGAGCTTGTCACCAGCTATCCAAAGCCGTTTTCCGTTTGTCGCTACCTAGCATAGTTCTCGAGATCTTAGGGGGGCAGACATCTGCCCCCCCCCGGACATGCGAAGTTGGCGCGGACCGCCGGACGTGCGAGTGTTAAGTGTGTCAGCTCGGCCGAATTTCTGGTTATGGTACAGCTTCACATGTTTTTTTTAAAAACGCATGGTATGAGTTTGTATTTCATGGATTCATGCATATTCATAGATTGCTGCACCTATGTTCATCATGCTATATAATCCTCTGCATTGTGAGGATACACTGTGAACTTCATGCCTAGCTTCATGAAGATAGACACATCTAGTTCATTATACAATAATTTTCAGCCTGCCAGGAACATCTTCACCACAGGTCCATTAGGTTTTGTGATGATATGCATTTGTCTCAAAGCTCATTCTATATTCACCTGAGAGTGAGACTATTGATACCTGCTGGAAAAACAAAAGACAAGGATGAAAACATTGCAAACATGCACTTTAGTTCCATCACAACAACGACCATCTGTGTTTGTAATATGTTTATGAAAAGTTGAAAGTCATCACCAAGGATGAAAACCTAAAACTTTCATTAACTGTGATTTTCCATGCAAAATGGTGAATTTTTTTCACTGGATTCATCTCATATCTTGTCACATTTGTGTCACATTTGCAACACTGAAGGAACGTAAACAACCGTGTACTGTAGGTATCGTGGGAGGTGAGTGGTGGGATACCTATATGGTGTAAGACAATTAGATACCTTAAACATTCCCTGATTTTTCATTTTTGTGTATTCTTTACTTGTATCCATTTTTAGGTTTGCAGCACTATAAATATAGTATTTGTTTGATGAGACATCTACCCCAGGTAGGTGAAATAGGGGTTAGTTAGTTATTTGGGCTTTAGGGCACTTCGACCAGAATTGATCATTCATGCCCAGAAGTAGGGGAAGAGAGGTATCCGAACATGCTCTGTTTCCCAAATAACTACCTTTGCATGTCTCCTGCATCATGTTCCAACCAAAGTCCATGGAAGCTGTTTTCAGGCTTCTGAGGGCAGTTGTCTGAAGAAAAATGTAAGGAAGTGGCCCCTGATATTTTTTTTTGCAATTAGGTACACTGGTATTTTTAGCAGTTACTAATAAATTGTACAACAACAGCTACAGTGAAGCCTTGCGATTGTGTGCAATTGTATGTGTAATGTATTCAATTACATTAAATTGTGTGCAAATGTATTAAACACCATCTTTGTTGGATTACAAAAGTTCACCAAACAACACAGGTGATTTTCTGTTTGTTCCCCAAATCAAACAGAGGTGCTGAGAATATGGCATGTGCATCTAGACCTGTTAAAACAAGTTTGTTGAATTCTGAACACAGACTTAATGAGCATTTTAAGCCCACAAGGTTGTGCTTCAGAGGGTCAGATCCAATAATTGTCATTAGAGAATGAGCACATTTCCTTGGAGTGGTGCCTTCAGCTGAAAAATTATCCAAATGAGGGAGTGGTACACCAGTAGGGGACTTACCAGCATTAAAAGTGGACATCCATTCTGTGCATGCCCAATTTCTTGTGAAAATATTCTTGATTTGGTGGGAATAGTGGCACTTTTGGAGCAATCATCAGCACATGACATATATTGTTTATGTTTTCACCCCAGGATGAAGCTTGATGGCATCATATTCCTTTTGCTGTAGGCTGGATAATATGGAAGTATGACCACTTCAGTCCAAAACAATAACATTTAGGAGTTACACCTTTGATGCTGATGACATTAGCTGTATCAGGATTTGTGGATGGAAACAGGGACACAAGCCTTGTAATATTGCATGTGCTGTTACAGTGAGGGATGCCTGAGTGAGAATTGCACCTGGCCATGTGTTTTATATTAGATTACATTTTCCAACTGCCAAATAATCTAGTAAGATATTTCCCCAAATATCAACTTCTCAGAATCGTTATAAAATTGTTTGAACATTCAAAATTGACCATACTCATTATCAAACTGGGGATAGGCACCATTCATCCCACAATCCAAGTATTTGAATGTTAGTTTGCTGGATAAGCATACCCTGTCTGGATACCTACATGTTCAAGTTCTGAAGCAGTGTTCAGATTTGTTTGATTTGGATGCCACATGCAAAGTATATGCCTAGGCTTGTCCTTTGTTTTGCAAAATTGGGGCAATATACCTACACACCATACCTGATGAGATTTAATAGGAAACATTTGCTGCAAGAATGCACAAATTCCAGTATTGCTGTGCTTTAAGGTATTCACAGCACATGTTTTGCATGTATTTTAATTCCACAAAGAAAACGGGGGATACGTTTTGTTTGCTTTGGTTATATTAGGTTTTTTTATGTGGAAAATTCTGGAGATTATTGTTTCATTTCAATTTTTGGATGACCAATAATTTCTTCTGTAAATGCCTACATCTCATGTGGCAGGCAATAAATGGGCTTTGCGTTGGATAATATTCCAAGAATAATGACAGGAAAGAAAAAGGAACATGGCTTAACCTAACCCAGCCTAACCTCTTGTCAGAAGAAATCATGTTAAAAGCTAAATGTGCCCTAAAGTCCAAATCATCCTAAAAATGCTTTAAAAAAATGGTATTATATTGCAGCATAAGGTAACCATGACAAGTTTTACACACATTTCACCTCCATGAAGCATACAGTTTTCTTTAAAAACTGTTTTGGTTAGGTTTTTGGTAATTTTTTATAAAAGGTGTTTTTGTAATTTTTGGAATAATTTTTCAGAATATGATGTTTATGAACATGACTAAGAAGATGCGACCACTCATTTTTGGTGCTGAAGCTTACTTTTCAATTTGGACCATTAAGTCACATTGGTATGGTGTAATGACGTCATAGGTATGGTGCTGAGGCTTTGACTGGCTAATGCTACAAATGGTTCACATACCTTAATGAGATGGTCAAAGTAGCTTAACCTAAACTAACCTAACCCAACCTAGCCTAAACTAAACTAACCTAACCTAACCTGCTTACCTCTTGGTTTATCATAGCTATAATTTATATATAACTGTCATGAGGTTAGGTTGACTGGCTAATGCTACAAATAGTTCACATACCTTAATGAGATGGTCAAAGTAGCTTAACCTAACCTAACCTAACCTTGCCTAACCTGCTTACCTCTTGGTTTATCATAGCTATAATTTATATAATGCACCATGAGGTTAGGTTAGGTTAAGCTACTTTGACCATCTCATTAAGGTATGTGAGCCTTTTGTAGCATTAGCCAGTCGAAGCCTCGGTGCCATACCTATGACGTCATCACACCGTACCGATGTGACGTCATTGTTCAAATTGAAAAGTAAGCATCAGCACCAAAAATGAGTGGTTGCATCTTCTTAGTCACATTCATAAACATCATATTCTGAAAAACAATTCCAAAAATCCCAAAGCGCCTTTTATCAAAAATTTACCAGGTTTTTTTACATTGAAAATGTTAGCAAAAAAATTGTTCAGAAATTGTATACTTAGGAAAGATTTCTTTCCTGCATGGAGGATTAAGCTAGGTTATTTTCGGTTATGTTACATTTTTCTGTTTTTTTAATGTTACTTGCTGAATATCATGTTATATGACATATTAACCAACTCAACACCCCTTTCTGGCTGTTATGTTGCATCCTGACTGAAAAGTATGCATTTGCAGAGGAAATAAGTAGTCACATCATGTTAGGCACATTCATAACCATTGCACTGGAAAACAATATATTTCAAGACATCAAGTATTTCCTCAAATGGCAAGACTACCTTGGATGATTTGTTTTCTGAACATTATTCCAATTTAAGAATGTAGCCTAGCCTGTTTTAAAAGAAAAGTTTTTGTTACTTTAAAAAAAATCCATCTTTTGCAAAATTAGAAAACTTAACCTAACCAAACCTCATACCTTTGTTTGCTTTATGGAGGTAAAGTGTGTGGTATACTTCCCTTATGAATTTCTTAAAGTACAGTACACTCAATTTTGGGGGAATCTTTCATCTCAAGGGCAGGTTAGGCTAGGTTCGGTTGGGCTGGGTCAGGCTTTATTAATTTGGATAATCTTGAACAAAAAACAATGGTTGCATATTTTTCCTTTTCTTTCTTTTCAATGGTTACCTTAGGTTGCATTATTAGGCTTGTTAGATTGTATGTTATTTTGTTTTTTTTCAGGCTATGTTATCATAGCTCATTTTAACATGCATTTTATGTTATATTATCTGAATGGAAGCACATTTGTGGTATGATTTTACTTGTCAACTGAAGAGCAAGTATTTGCACAGGAAATGAGTGGTAACATTGTCTTCGCACGTCCGGCGGTCCGCGCGAACTTCGCATGTCCGGGGGGGGGGGCAGATGTCCGCCCCCCCTAAGATCTCCAGAACTATGCTAGGTAGCGACAAACGGAAAACGGCGTTGGATAGCTGGTGACAAGCTCTATCGAAAGTATTTCGGTAATTTTTTCGCTCAGGTCAATATTTAGGTCACTGGGTCATCATAGGTCGAATTCGACCAGATCATGTGGGACCCTCAGATATTGACACATATCTGAGGACCTGTAGCAGATAGAAACAAACGGCGAATGTTATTCGACACCCCTGGAAATGTGCTATCGACAATACGCTGTGTGATTTAAGGTCAGGTTAACTCCGAAACTATGACCTCAGGTCAAGGTCATGAGGTAGCCTAGGGAGGTCATGTAATGTATCAATCGACACGTCTTGGCGATACAAGCACAATGACGGTAATTTCAGCCTTCTTGCTCAATGCAGTGCGATATAATGTGCAGAAATGTGCTAGTGATCTCAGGTGACCTCAGATGACCTTGGTGAGGTCACTGAGCAAAAATGTCAGCGGTAACATTGAGAATAGCTTCCAACTACACGCCATAACTGTTGTGAGGTCATTCCGAGAGCAAATATGTAACCAGGAAACATTTTTATATTTTACCATAAGCCTATAATGGGGGAAGCCATGGCCGCGACCTGACCTCAGGTCAATGCTACGAGAAAAAAAGAGATATATATATTATAGTCCCTGATGAGATCATGACGTGTTATAAATTTGAAATCAATCGCCCAATTATTGTGGAAGTGATGCCACCTAGACTCCGAGGGATTTTGGGTCACTTCGCCTGACCTGGTGACCTGACTTGAGATGACCCAGGGTCAAAAATTTCTGAGGATATGCGGAAAAGACTAATGAACAGCCATATGAGGTTTGGCCTTGCTAACCCGATTAGTATGGCGGCAAATTAGGAAAAATCGCATGGAGGGGGGGGGGGGGGGGCAGATATCTGCCCCCCCCGGACGTTGCCGTGTTAATCATGTTAACAAACATTGAATTTGAAAAATTCCAACAATTGAAGAATTACTATAATGCACAAATTTTCCAAAGTTTTGTCTTACAGTAACATAAGAGTGGTCTGGGACAATGCAGTTTGGTAAGTAGGTACCTGCAATCATGAGCTGGGATGTATTTTGTGAAACATGGTCATGCATCTTTGGACAAAGGCTCTATCTGTTGTGTTCCAAAGTGATTTTGTGTTCAATGGAAATATAAACCTATTCTGTAAAATGTAGTTGAAAACTGGGGCATTTGAGCACATGAAAACAAAAATGAAGAACTGTTTGGTATTCTTTGTTACATTGGCTTGAGATGTTTCAACCAGGTTTTGATCATTCATCCTCATAAAAAATATGAGTGTGTTATGATTTAACTCCATAGCTCATTGGTCCTGCTAATTCATTTACAATGAATAAATACTCAAAAATTGCAAGTCACAATACCTATGGTATGCATAAATATGGCAAATATGTATGTTTTTTCCTTTCAAGTAATTTTGCAATTATTGGATTTTTCTCTCTCAACGATATTTCATCTATTTTCGGTATTATTTGACAATATATATGCTAGTATCATTAGCTAGTTATATAGCTATTATCATTAGTTATCATATCATTCATCATATCATCATTAGTCATCAATCATAATTGCAAGTATACTTAGTAAATCGGAGTTTATGAATGTGGTGTACTTATTGTCTAACATCGCTCGTCTTTGTGCAGGTTTTAGTGAATGTCAGAGACTCGTTTCTGAGTGAATAGAGTTTCTGAATACATGAATGTTCGTTCTGAATGCATTATTGTGTAAGCTTCGAATGTTTTGTTCCTTCTAGTTCTTCGGTTCCACTGCCCATTCTTGTTCTGGCCGCCCAATGCCGAATCACTATTAGCTGCCATGACTACCCAACAATTTCGATTTCGTGAAGACCATCTGATTTTAGGTTCAATGCTTTACTGATTTTTCAGGTTCCGAAATACTTTTCAGGTTCCGAAACAGAATCAATTCTTAACGGCCAAGCTGGTGCCTGGGATCCCCTAATCCAGCATTCGGCCCTTTTCTTTTTCAAGTTCCAATTACAATCATTTCAAGGTTAAGGGTAACTACTTCCGCCACTTCAGTGCGCCGGTGTGCCCTTAGATCAGAGCTTCAGCTGCGCGGAGATCTTTAGAGGGGAGGGGGGGGGTGCTCGAGTAGTAACCGTTCATAATTATGTTCTCGGACCACTCGGGTAGATTGAGCGAGGTGTTAACATTCCATTTACCCAACTATGACTGAGTAAGCCGTAACAGTTGGCCCCCGAGGCAGCTCAGCGTCTTCATAAGTCCAAAGGCTGTGGGATCTCACCAACCTTCAAGTCGTGGCAGGCCGCCGGGCTTGTGAACGTTCCATTGAATAACAGCACACAAATGCCCCCACTTTTTAGCAGTTTCATGGACTCTTGATGGCATCATGCATGGGTGTTGTGACGGACTTTGGATGGGGTTGAGACGGCACCAGAGGAGTTTTTGGTTATTTTTCGTGCAAAACAATTCTGCTAAATACTCAATCATTCTTATATTGTTTAATTGCATAAAGATTGGAGCGACCAGGCCCCTAAGGCTCTAATATGCTATGTTATCTGGGATAGGTAGGCGTGCCCGCTCCCGGAATCACTCAACATTCCCACTCTTATAATTTCTAGTGGGTCGGAGTATGGTGGGCTTGGATGGTAAGCCTGCATCCGTCAAATGACGTGACCCCTTAGTCAAAGTTCCCCAGTAGGCCACGTCCACCAGAGGCGTAGGAACGTCTCAAAAAGTGTGTGTGTGGGGGGGGGGCAAACCCTTTTTGAAGTTGATTCTTACGATGCATCGCCATACCATTAATGTTAAACTGTCATGAAAAATGGGGGGCCATACCCCTCATCCCCCTGTTCCCACACCTATGTTGTCTTCCCGACGCCCGTGGATTCAGGAACGGTGGAAGTGGCGAGGGCAGTAGCATACCCAAGGGGGATAACCGAGCCATCTGCCCTAAGATGGCCGAATTTGTAGCTAAATCAGGTTTTATGGACGATATTTGGAAAACAACAACCATTCTCTGTGTATGATATTGTTATAATGTCATGTTCAGGTCCTACCATGTCCAAATATGATGAGTATTATTTAAATTAGCGTTAATTTGTATAACACTCGAGCCGACTCAAAACAGGCTGGCTGTACCCACACTTCGCGGTGAAGGCGGAGACAAACATCTGCCTTCGCATGTGGAGATTTTAGCATTATCTATATGATGCTGCTTGGTAAATCATGCATTTAAGGCAAGGTTTGTTCCATACGAAATAATAAAAGTAATTAAGTAAAGTTCCGCCGTTCATCGATCACTTAATCACTCGCTTCCCAAGATCATCGCGCCATGTGAATGTAAGGAGTTCTTTAAACACTAGTGTTGTTAAAATAATTGTATTATACACCAGCGCCCTTATTACCTGCAACAAATGGACACTGTCCTCACTTAAAGACATCGTTGCGATGCTATTTCATCTTTAATCAACTTTGACGATGTATAGCGGCAGTGTCAGTTGATCAGGAATACCTTCATTGAAACGAGTGATAAATTATGAGGAAGTTCCGGGGGGGGACATTTTTAGTTAGTACCATCCTTTGATCAAAATATTCAATTTCACATGCGACCACATATGCTTCTGGCATTCCCCATGCTAATGACCGTTCAAGGCGAAAGAGTTGCCACCTATCGGCAGACACGTTGAACTACTGTGTGTGGGATAAAAGTGTGACAAATCTGGCTCGCTAACAAAAACAATTTGGAAACAAAAATGCAAACAATCCAGTGACATGCATGCAATATATTTCCACACTGCTGACTGATGCTTCATTACGCTCGAATATGCACAAGTACCTGGTCACTCTGCATCACTGATATTTCATCCAGATTCCCATGCTTTTCTGCCCAAGTTCCCAGTAGAAAATTAGCAGTGTAAATCCACATGAGGGTGAAATTCAGCTAAAAACGCAGGGTAGATACCAATATCATTTTCACAATACACCACCACTGAATGTACATGTAACTTGGCTGCATGTTTTTTTTTAAATGACAAACTGTTGTGATTAGGTGTCATTGTTGTTTTATTGCATAAAATGTGCAGCACAAGAACAAGGGAATGCAAAATAGTTCAAATTTATATTGTATTATTGATAAAAATAAATATATCTGGGTGGGGCACCCAACCCAATCGGGGATATTTTCAGAAACAGTCTTCCATGATTTGCAATCGGGCTTGAAGGTAGGTTTCCATTAACCAGCCCAATGCTGGAGCTGCTCTGCAGGAGAACACCTGTGATGAACTTGAAAAAGTACATATATATATATATCCTAATCCATGATGATGGGGCTGGAGGCTCATGTACTTTTGGTATTGCTAGCATAACACCACCAAAAGAATCAATGCCATGCAACAGCAATATTTTGATGGACCTCCTAGAGGTCACACAACACTGGTATCCACCATCAGAGTTTGTATGCACTATCAAACTCCTTTTAAGGAAGAGGGAAATGTGACCAAATATTTCAGATGCTTGTATTTTAACCCCAAGTATTGCCCGAGTGGCAAGTACATATAAACCCATAATCTTGACTATTTGGCCAGATAAGGTGCACCTTCTTCGATTCTTCAAATCGCCTGCGGATCGGCTACACACTGACGCGCGGCTGGCTACCTAGCTGGCTACCGGCTGGCTACCTTGTAGCTGGCGGCAACAATTATACATGGTCAAAACGTTCCGCTATGCTGACGGTGTGCGCCGTGCCTGTGGGTTGTCCTTTGTCGCGAACCTTACAGGACGTTTTTGTGTCATGATGGAGCCCAGCTGCGAGCTGAGGCGATGACCTGCCTGACGCTGAGACCTGCCCGACACCGGCCCTGATGCCGGGCCCCGTGACTCGCATCTGGGTTCTGCCGGTGGTTGTGTCACTGGGTACACTGTGGCTCTACCTGCTCGTGAGCCAGGCCCCGGTCCTCAGCAACTCTGTCGAGGTCAGTACACCAGCTATCAGCTCAAGTCAGCGGCAGTTTTATAGGGCCGCCAAGGTAAACAGTTTTCCCATGCGTCGAAGCAGTATCATGTTTAATATTCTTTTTTGCAGTGAAAATGACCCCAAATGACGTGCCTATTTCCACATCAATTTGACATGTTGTGTGAACATTTTGAGGTCAGGTCATCTACGGCCACCAAGTGATACAAGGTCAATTGAGGGGGCGCTGCATGACCTCTGTAGTCGATGCGCCCCTAAACCCCAAGAACCAACCAAGGTCAATTGAGGTCACCTCCAAAAAGTTCAACCATTCGTCGCGTTTTAGCAGATGAAAATACTTGGATGAAACTTTCAGTATTTGCTTATCTTTAGTGATGCAGCAAAACGCACCATAATTTTTTTAAAGATATTTTTCTTTATTGGTGACATTTGTTTTGCATATTTCCCCATTGGGGCTAAAATCGAAGATTCTAGCTAACATAAGGACTTTTTATGAGGGAAAGTTGACCTAAAACAACATTTCCCGGTGCAGTGTACCCATTATAATAATAAAAATAAAATAAAATTGAAAACTCAGTTTTAAAATTTCGACAAATTAAATGTTGATTTTTGGGTAGACAATCATTTTGGGGCCATTGTTGATTCCCACTTCCTTTCCTGATTCCAAATATTTTTGTTTGTTTTTTAAATCTACCTATAAATAAACTCCCCAGAGTCCAAAAAATGTCTAGTCATGATCCCACAGACACCCTACCCTAGTGATGTTACTTTTTGAGGGGAAAATATTTTTGGGTTGGTTTCGGGCCATACTCGTCGAACGCTTAGTTTGGAGATTAGAAGGAAGCTTATAATGCCCCCCCCCCACCCACCCACCCCCAGATGGGATGTGATCATCTGACTATGAAGACAGGGTTTAAACAGACGCGACGACTGCTTGCTGTTTAAATCCGATAAGTGTTTCAAAATGTTATTTGCCCCCTCCCCTCCAAGCCAGGCTTTTCGATCGGTCCCTGGGTATAGAACGCATCCAGGTTCTCCGCGCTGAGGGTACCCAGCTTTCTCAGCAGATCCGAAATGCGATCAGTTTTTGTTTTGCTCAAATTGACCTGCTGCATAGATCATATTTTTTTGGTCAATACTAGACAGGTCCTCGCCAACACAGGCGGTCCATAAACGACACATGGGTCCCCTCACCGACAAAGGAGCCTCCCTGATCAACACAGGAAACTCTGACCGACACCTGAGGCTCCTCATCGACACAGGGGACTTCCTGATCAACATAGGAAGCCCTGACAGACGCATGAGGACCCTCATCAACGCAGGAGACTCCCTCTTCAACACAGGAAACCCTGACCAACACAGGAGACTCCCTGATCAACACAGGAAACCCTGACCGACGCATGAGGTTATAACCGACCAAGGAGACCCCCGCCCCCTCCCCGATCGACATAAGAGGCCCCCTGATCAACATAGGGGCCCCATGATCAACACGGGAGGATTCCCCAACAGATCCAGGTGGTCCCCTGACGAACACAGGTCCATCACTGACAAAGGGGGCCCATGGCCCACACAGTAGGCCTACACTCACACGGGCATGCCCACACAAGACAAATGGCCCCTCGCTGACAAAGGGGGACATGAACAACACAGCAGACCCACAATCACACACTGGCCTGCCCACACAGGACAGGAGGTCCCTCGCTGAGGAAAGAGGTCCCCCGATCAACACAGTAGACTCACACCAACACAGGAGTCCCCTGCCGACAGGGAGGCTCCCCGTCCGACACAGCAGGCCTCTCACTGACACAGGAGCCCTCTGACCGACTCAGAAGGCTTCCTGACCTACACAGGAGGCCCTCTCACTGACACAAGAGCCTTTGCCGACAGGGAGGCTCTCCGTCCGACACAGCAGGCTTCTCATTGACACGGGAGCCCCCTGACCGACACAGGAAACCCTCTCACTGATACAAGGGACTTCGCTGACAAGAACGCTCTGAACGAGACGGGGGGGGCATTGGACGACACAGGAGGCCCCTTGGACGACACAGGAGGCCCCGTGGATGACAGGAGGCCCCTGGGACGACACAGGAGGCCCCTGGGACGACACAGGAGGCCCCTGGGACGACACAGGAGGCCCCTGGGACGACACGGGAGGCCCCATGGACGACACAGGTGGCTCCATGACCGACACAGGAAACTCCCTGGCGGACACAGGCTGCTCCATCCCTCCATTGCAGCAGGGAGCCTTTGCCGCCACAGGAGGCACTTACCGACACAGGATGCCCTCTGAATGATACAGGGTGCCCTCTGAATGACACAGGAGGCCCCTTGAAGCGCCCACAATCCAGTCATGGCGGCTGCCGCCTGTCAGTATCGACCTTTTACTGCCGACACATGGGAAGTCCGACACCATCCCCGCTGAATGTTATGGTCTAGCTGTGTGTAATGTTTTGAAATATTCCAATTATTTTGTTTTCTATACCGACGGGTCAAAATACCTGGTCTGGTGTGGGCTGCACGTTTCTGTGTGCGCGAGGTCGAGAAACGGTATGTTTTACCTCCTGAGTGTTATGTCTTTACCGCATAATTAGTCGCATTATGGAAAGCGTCTTATATTCCAGCATTGCCGTGCAAATATTTATATTCGTCTCAGACTCTGCGAGCGAATCCCACGTACCCATATATTCATCAGCCCGCTCATTTCATCCTGCTTAGTGTCACGTATCTTCACTGGACTGACCACTCTTGTACAATAGCAATGCCACTTCAGTTTTGTGTGGGCGCCATATCATGTTGTAGTTCATGGAAATGAAGAGGCAGACGTTGCTGCCGAAGCAGCATCAAACCTTCATGTCTCAACTGGAACACAAATATCGGCAACAGATTTATTCGCTTGGTGCACTCAGCAGTGGCAGCAGCGTTGATCTTAAGAAGAACCATGTATTCTTAAGCAAGTGAAGCCATCTGTAGAATACTGGCAGTCTGCGGTTTGAGAAAATAGAAGGGAAGAGGTCATACTGTGCGAACTGCGTATTGTCTGTATACCAACCGCATTGTCATTTTTACAGGGTCGAGACCGATGCGTAGCCTGCGAGGTTGTAGTGACGGTCGAGCGTACCCTTACCTCTTGCACGTGTCGTAATTCCACCCGACAGATATATTTCAAGCCACCTGGTATGGCCCATATAGTTTGTGAACTCACGAAGGGATATCTCAGACGCATGTAAAGTTCCGTAACTTCATTGAAGTACATGGTGTATATGTTGCACCGGCGGTTCGTAGGGTGGGCGTAGGCTAGGTAGCCCCCGTCGGTTCAACACTGAAACATGCCTTTTATAGCTTAAAATAATAATTGACAGGTTTTGGACCACCACACACACACTGGCTTCTTTCTCATCCAATAAACTTTCTTACTATTGTCCCGATTGGTTTTGTATTTTACCCGCATTCCTTTTCATCGCTTTTGTGGACATTTCATTTTAACTCCATAAGTACTTCTAACATGTTAGTTATGGTTAGTTATAGTTAGTTACACACACACACCTACACACACATGCACACACCTACACACACCTACACACACCTACACACACCACACACCACATCACACCACACCACACCACCAGTCACACACCTACACACACCACACACCACATCACACCACACCACACCACCAGTCACACACACACACATACACACACACACACACGTACACACATTCACACACCTGCACACACCTACACACACATCACACCACACACCACACAGGGGACGAGTGGTCTAGGGGTTAGATGCTCGTCTCACAATCGAAAGATTGTGGGTTCGAATCTCACCTGTCGCTACTCTTCGCCCGCGACCAATCGGCGTGAGAGATTGGCGACGCTATATGACTCAACGGTCGACGTGTCGTAAAAACCAATAACCATAACAATAACCACACACCACACACCACACCACACCACCAGACACACACACATACACACACACGTATACACACACACACACCTATGCATACGCACACGCACCTACACATACGCACACGCACCTACACACATACGCAAACGCACCTACACACACACACGCACCTACACACACACACGCACCTACACATACACACGCACACATACATATACACATACACACACACACACACACTTACACAGCTGAACTCAATTTCAGGTGTTCAATCTTCCAAATAATGTTGCTATGGTTATCCAGCAAAAGAGATAAGACCTTTCTTTCTGCGTTAACCACAGGTGGCCACGACCAACTTGAAATTTCCCAGTAACTTCGCGCAGCTGAAGTCGCTCGCCATTCTGCTGCGCCGCTATCAGGAAGAGCACTGGCTGTTCACGCTCGTGCTGTTCTGCAGTGCGTACATCTATAAGCAGACGTTCTCCATCCCTGGCAGGTAATAGTGCACTGCTAGTAACCACTGGCGGATCTAGCACCCCCCCCCACCCCCACCCCCCACCCCTCCCCCAGGTATATTTTTCCGAACTGTGGCACAAAAATGACATTTTCTCGAAATCTAAAAACATTTTGCTAGACATATATTGCCTTAAGCGGACGCACCTAATTTTAGCTATGAAAATCTGAAGTTATTTTCGATATCTGACGAAAAAGTTTCCCCCTCCAAAACCGATCAAAAACCAGCCTTCTGGATTCGCCACTGCCAATAGCGGATGACCATGCTCGTATTGGTACCTAGTCCCCGCTAATATGTCAATTGTGTCAAGCCTCGTCACTTTATGGAGAAACGCTTCGTACATTTCCTCTTCTGAAGCCACCGTAGCTCAATTGGTAGGCGCTGGTGTGCTTTGATGTTGCTCGCTCACGCGCTTCGGCCCCTTCTCTCCTCGCAATATAAAGTCGCGTTTTTCACCTACGGTTGAAAAAGCTAACCTTTAACTTATATGGTTATTTGTTAAATCCGACAGGGCCACCGGAACTGGCGGACCCTGTCACAACATTGATGCCCGGCTCGTTTCTCTATTTGAAATTATGATGTGAAATATTTTGCTGTTAAGTCATCCCAGAAAGCCTGATGGCAATATTCTTTCATATAAATGTTAAAATGGTGAGAGAGAGAGAGAGAGAGAGAGAGAGAGAGAGAGAGAGAGAGAGAGAGAGAGAAGAGAGAGAGACGCAGACGCAGACGCAGACGCAGACGCAGACGCAGACGCAGACGCAGACGCAGACGCAGACGCAGACGCAGACGCAGACGCAGACGCAGACGCAGACGCAGACGCAGACGCAGACGCAGACGCAGACGCAGACGCAGACGCAGACGCAGACGCAGACGCAGACGCAGACGCAGACGCAGACGCAGACGGAGGGATACGTAGAGGCATAGAAACAGAGATATGGACATAAAGGGAGATAGAGAGATAATCTGCAGTAACTGGATGGTTCAGAGCCAGTGCGGTGGTGACACTGCTGCGTGTTTGACGCCCAGCATGATGCTGAATGTTCTGGGCGGAGCTCTGTACGGCCTGCTGGACGGCTGGATGCTGTGCTGCGCGCTGACTACGCTCGGCGCCACCAACTGCTATCTGCTGTCGGCCTTTTGCTGCCGTCATCTGCTCATCAAGCTGTTCAAGCGTCGCATTTTGGAGCTGAGCGATAAGGTAAGCCGCCAGACATCCCTGGCGTTTTGCAACGGCCGACATGCATTCCGTGTTTTTCCTTTGCGTCGTCCCTTCTAAGGACATCCGGTGCTGTGCCTTTTCTCCAACAATCTGTTCCTTCATCTATATTTCCCGCATGGTGTCATCCCCAGTATAGCCAGGGTAGCCAGGTGTTGGTGACGGCAGGACAGTCACGTCCCAGTGCTAACAAAGAACAATGAAAGGCATGTCATAGTTGGCTGTTTGCCATAAAATCCCAGTACACATCGGAATTGAATCAGCGTGGGAACTGTTGTTTTGTGATTATATGAAAACGGTGGCCCCCATGAGTCGTCATCTTTTCCTGATGCATTCGTCATACTTGCAAGGAAGCTTGCTTGTTCTTTCAATTGTACTAGCGTCAGGCCTTTTTATAGTGGCATTGGCCTGTGCATCCGGTTGCTTTTAGATCCACGCATAGAAGGTATATACCCCAGGGTACACCAAGGAGCACGTCCCTGATTGGCGTTGGCCTTAGATCCACTCATGGAAGGTGTATACCCCAGGGTACACCAGTGAGCCCGTCCCTGATTCCATTGGTAGTGGTACCCACTTCTGCAGTAGAACGTCAGCCATGAAGGATTATGACAGCCGTTTTCTCACTGCGAATCATGTGTCGGTAGAACGACATTTTTGTCATATGGTGTCATCCCTCAGTATAGCCAGGGTAGCCAGGTGTGTTTACGGATAAATGTGGCTCATGAGATTTACGCTGAAACGATCTTGTTCTAACAGCCGACATCACCACACGGTGGCAGGCTGGCCAAATTCACACACACACGCGTGATGGTGTAAGACGGGATCGACGTCACCTATAGTATGAAGAGACATCTCGTTTTCCTCCGTTGATCCCTCACCTGTGGCTTCAGACTCCTGGTTGTGTTTTTTTTTGCTTATCAGGTTGCGTAGCTTTTTGACAGTCTTCTTTGGCTCGAATGCATGGTATCTTCAGAAATACATTTACAAGTCTTCTTCATCCAAAAGAAAGTTTTTCGTCCCAAGTCTTCCAGAGATTGTTTGTCTCTCCGCTGTTTTCGCACCAGAAATGCCTTTGTTCGAAAAGCATCTGATCGTTTCGCTTAAAAGTCTCGCTCTAAATGCTGTATACTCACGTTGAATCCTGTGGTTATGCGTAAACATTTTGCTGATAGAGGAAGTAGCGTTTGCTATGAAGTTCGGACATACGTTATGTAGACGGCAGGCTAGTAGGAAGGTGATTTTTATCAATACTCTGACGAGCTTCATTGGCGTTTTCAGAATGGGCACAAGCACTTGTTGTTGGTCACTGTCACTGATGGAAAGACTTCAACCGTTCGTCCAAGAGAACTGCAGCACCCATTCAGGCATCCAGTGCCAACACCGGCTCGGTTACGGCCACCCTGGTCATACCGTCGTCACCACCGCCACCCTCTTTATCAGTAGCATCACTACCACCGGCACCACTGCCAACACCACCACCGCCGGTACTACCGCTACCACCGATGATAACAGCCGTGCCACACACGTCACCACCACCACCCCTGCCACCGGTCTCGCTGCATCCTGTTTCACCGCCACTGTCACCGCACAACCACAGCATTGCACGCTTTGGACCCTGCTTTCCAGACACGATCAAGAGACAACCTCCGTATAATGCGTACGCATGCGTAATTATACGCATGCGTAATGCGTATAATTTCAAACTTCTGTATCATTGTAAGGAGCGTCAATTAAAAACCTACCTACTGGGTCAGTTACCGGTTCCAGTTACCGGAACCTGGCCGCCCGCCGGACCGGCGGGCGGCCCGGCGCAATCGGCTTCACGAAGAAAGGGCTGAAGTGCATGAATGAAGTATGGAAACGCTTAGGTTCACAATGACAAAAACAGAAGTTTTCAGCAGGGAGTAACATACAAAATGACATGAATCGCATGACTGCCATTTGCGTTTGTGACAACCTTCCAGTTGAACAAGTGTGGTTCCATTGACCTGTCATGAACTTGACCTGAGTTGACCTCGGTGACCTAGCATGATCTTGAATCAATAAAGCATCACAATATACATCAAACAAGTCAATAGTATTGCCAAGAACACTTCTTTTTTTCGATATACGGGAAGAGCATCAGCGCCGATTTGTGTGGTCTGACGCTACGAAATGTTTTGACTTTAATGGCCTCTAAGTCGAAATTTTCTGCCGATTTTCCTTTTTCATGTTTCACGCGACGCGCCGGACATTTCTAAGCAGGTGCAAAAAATGGCGTATATCGACCAGTAAAATCGGGAGTTATTTACGACAAATCGGAGGGGTGGGCGGATTTCCCCCCCCCTCTCCAGTGCGCGTATTAACATACTGGGATGTTGTGCGGTATTCTGACCCATGAATGCCATAAGTGTGAGTGATGCGTATCCATAGCTAGCGTATCCACTTCTCTGGCTTGTCTGGCATCCAAAGGGACGTGGAGGAAGTGTTCAATGTGTGTCGCTCTTCCCGCTGATTAGTCGAGCTCGTCACGGATAAATGGGGCTCATGAGATTTACGCTGAAATGATCTTGTTCTACAAGACACATCGCCGGAAATATTTACCCTCCCTTGCCCAATTATTTCCGTTAGCTTAGCAATAGTCATACAGGCGTTAACTGTACTTAGAAACGCCCTTGGACCCCTCCCACCCACAAACAAAGAACGCTCCTACTGATAGGGGTGTAACTTTGTATGCTTTTGGGGGGTGCTTACCCCTCCCCATGTTTGCTTTGCCTCCCCATTAATGTTAACTTTTAAGAAGGGATCCCATGTGGTGTGCCTCCCGATCCATTTTGGTCCGCCCATTGCCTCCATTGCCCATTGCCCTTGCGATCATTTTCAGAAACATAACGCCTATAGCGTGAAGGCACTGACCTCACTTTTCTTGGAAATTAAGCATGCGCCTTATTGGTGTTGACGGTAAGAAGCGACCCAAGAACGTCTGCCCCACCCCTTGAAAGCTCCTAGGTCTATGTCCTGCCGATAGGTACTCTAGCATCCTGGGTGCCATGTGTCGGTCACGGTGCCCTTGACGGCCCCACCCCTGACAGTAAAGACTGCTAAGCTGTTGTTTACTGAAAGCTATGGTTCCGTTTATTTGTTTGACAGTTCCAGGTTATTTACGGTAATTCTATCCATTTTCCTTCCTAGTAATTCAAACTTAGCACGGTCCGCACCAGTAATTTTGTTCCACGGTCCACGCAGTACACACAGATTGATGCTTTTACCTGGTAGGCAAGAGGGGATCACCGTATCCTGCAGCTCCGGTGACGTCACGCACTGCCAATGTATTTACGATGTACCCAGGTGTGTTGACACCTGGGCTGTCTAGTTCCGTGGGCAAAGCAGAGTATCTGGCAGTGTAAGTGTGTGGCTGTTTCAAACACTTGCACACACAGCGCGCGCGCCACGGTGGAAGGAACTGTTGGTTGATTGGTCGTGTATGACATCACTCACCTGGCGCACGGCACGAACACGCACGGCGTCATCTTTCCATAGGGAGGAACATTTCCCCAGTGCCCCCTGTATCTGTCCCTGGAATTCTTCACAAAATAGAACTGCTTTATAATTCATCAGTATGCTCTAGGATTTAGTCTCAGAAAAAGTATTATTGGTGCAGCGCTTAGTTTTTCGATAGCTTCATGCAAATGCCTATCCAGAAATGTCTGACATCTTCTCAAGTGATTTTTCTTCATGTGAGCTCATTTAGCTGGCTGGAGGTCACGACCTTGCATGACCTGACTCCAGCGTTTTCAACTCGTGTGACGTTGGTGTAGAAAATGGTGTGCCAAGTTTGTGCGTGCTATCGAGCGCCGTGTTTCTGATGCAGCGAAAACAAGAATTTCCTCCCGTGTCGGGTTAATTATTTGCCTGGTCGAGCGTGGCATATTTTGCATGTTGACCTTGTCACTCGGCGCCGGCACATGTTGCCACAGAATGGCCAATGTGCGCAGGCATCTTGACGTTTAATCAGTATTGCTTAGTAGTCTCCTGCATTTTGTTCTCTCAGATGATTGCACCGAATGAATATATCCAGCCAGTTACAGCACCAGAGAGGCTGTTTTCCGGACTTATTTATCACACCTCTATGATATGATATCGGTATGGTTGATGGAAATCATTCGTTGTGCTGAAACAGTTTTTCGTGTAGGATGGCATAGCAAATCTGTCTAGTAAATGTAAGACAGCGTAGCAAACATGCTTTGCAATTGTAGGGCAGCTCGGCGAGCTTGTCGTGTGACTGCATAACGACTACATATTTGCTTTTTGAACGCAGGTACATCGGAACCGTCACCAGCTACTCTACTTCCTCTTCTTCATCCGCATGTTCCCGATGACGCCCAACTGGCTGGTAAATATGGCGTCGCCCATCGTCGGGTGCCGCTGCACATGTTCTGCTTCTCCGTGTTTGTAGGTGAGTTCCCATACAATGTCGCCATTTTCCCTCTCTGTCTCTCTCCCTCTGTCTCTCTCTCTGTCTCTCTCTCTCCCTCTGTCTCTCACTCTCTCCCTCTGTCTCTCTCCATCTCTCTCTCTCTCCCTCTGTCTCTCTGTCTCTCGTCTCTGTCTCTCTGTCTCTCTGTCTCTCTGTCTCTCTGTCTCTCTGTCTCTCTGTCTCTCTTGTCTCTCTCTGTCTCTCTCTGTCTCTCTCTGTCTCTCTCTGTCTCTCTCTGTCTCTCTCTCTCTCTCTCTCTCTCTCTCTCTCTCTCTCTCTATCTCTCTCTCTCTCTCTCTCTATCTCTATCTCTATCTCTATCTCTATCTCTATCTCTATCTCTATCTCTATCTCTATCTCTATCTCTATCTCTATCTCTATCTCTATCTCTATCTCTATCTCTATCTCTATCTCTATCTCTATCTCTATCTCTATCTCTATCTCTATCTCTATCTCTATCTCTATCTCTATCTCTATCTCTATCTCTATCTCTATCTCTATCTCTATCTCTATCTCTATCTCTATCTCTATCTCTATCTCTATCTCTATCTCTATCTATCTCTATCTCTCACCATTTTAGCATTCCTATGGAAGCATATTGTAATAATATGTTCTGGGATGGCTTTGCAGCAAAACGTTCCATAGCATAAGTTTAACATAGCGAGATTATCGATACATCGTTGCATTGTACTGATATTTCGGACGTATCCACCTAATAATGGCGATTGACGCGCCGTCGTGATAAAATGGTGGAGAAATTGAAAATGAATGAAATGAAAACGCATGCTATTGAAGGGATGAACAAGGGTAAAGGAAGGATGAAGTATTAGGGATGACATGTGCTACCCAAACAACCCATCAATGTGCTTGTAACGGTGGCCCCAACCTATCATTTACCAGTTAACCCCCTCATCGGAGGGTGGAAAAAACTCGACTATGTTGCATGGAAAGGGAGGGCACCAACGTCTAAGCGAGCGACTCCAAAGCACACCACCACCCACCAATGGAGCTACGGTGTTTTCAGAAGCGCAATAGTCAAAATGTACGAAGCATTTGACTATAAATTGACTGGGCTGGACAGAAATTGACAACCGATGCCCATTCCCGGAGAATAGGTACGAATTACCGAACATGACCATCAGTTTGTAGCAGTGCACTATTACCCAGCTGTGATGGAGATTGTCTGTTTATAGATGTATGCGCTGCAGGACAGCACGGGCGTGAACGAGGAGAACAGCACCAGCGTGCTGTTCTCCCATCTTGTTCATTCTTGCTTCCAACTTGGTCATTCTTACAGCATTGTTGCCTGACGCTACTCGCATGACGTCATTGTTCAACATAGCGGCGAAAGCGGCGGCATCTGAGCATCCACAGGATGTTACATTCCTGCAGGATCAGGGGACTGGCAGACAGCTTCACATCGGACGAGTTGACCAGGCGACAGCAGCACTTTGGACAAGGCGAGAGCAGCAGCACAGTCGCGTCGCCAACGCAACAGAGCCATCTGTGAACCTAGCCGCCTCTGGTGTTACGAGTCATGCTGTTTGCAGCACCAACCACAACAACCAGCGATCGCGCAGTCACGGCCGTCGCCGCCGCGGCCATTGCCACTGTCAGTAGCAGTGCTGCCACCCTGCATCCGCTGTGTCTGTGTCACTGCACACTGCAGCCTGTGCAGCCGCCGTCAGCGCCAGCATTGATTGTGCCGCCAGCGCCTCCGCCGAGACCGCCGCCGTCAGTGCCAGTCCCTTGGCAGCTGCTGGAACCATCACTGCACCGTCAGAAAGTGATGGTGATGGCGATGATCCAGACCATGCTATGGTCTGCCGCCTCCAAGAAAATGGTGGACTAGGCTGCCATACCGGGCTCTATCCATGCTACCCATGTCTGCACGAAAGCCGTCCAAAGTCGTCTTATTATTCCGTCGCGACATGGGCGCCATCGTGCAGCAGCCGTTGTACACGTCTGTGGCCGACGTTCAGACTGCTCGGTGCAGCAGCTTACCGGACCTCTAGGGGTAAGATGCTCGTCTCACAATCGAAAGGTTGTGGGTTCGAGTCTCACCTGTCGCTACTCTTTGCCCGCGACCAATCGGCGTGAGGGATTGGCGACGCTATATGACTCAACGGTCGACGTGTCGTAAAAACCAATAGCCGACCCGGCGGCCAGGCTGGAGAGCAGCCTAAGCCAGGACGTGAAGCTCATCCGCCAGTGTGCCAAGAGTGAGACTACCGACGACGCTAGCGGTGTGGCAGGAGAGGGTCACGGGAAGCTGTGCCAGGCCAGGTGACGCAGTACACTGCTCAAAGTCGCCTGTTGCGATACTACATGTCCATTTCGTCGCCTCCCGAGGCGCTCTTTGTCCTGGTGCGGTACGTCGTCTGTGTGCGTGCCGACGTGGTAAGCGTCAAGATCAAGTGGAACCTTGTGCACGCCCCGCAGCACCCAGCGGCGGCGGCAGCGCATGTGCGGCTCAGCGCTGACCACAGAGCGGCACACCAACTGGCCAGACAACCAGTGCTGCTGTAGTCGACATGATCAAGTCGGCCGTCAGCGCCGTCCTGATCACGGCGGCGCTACACCGCACCACCCAGTCAGATGTAGCGCCATCTACGTCTGATGGACAAAGGGCCATCTTACGACCGGTATTCCTGGCTAACGGAAAAGAAGATAGGACTGCGGAGTTAATTGCAATGTGTTGAAAAGGACCTAATTGTCCCATGATTATAATTTTTGGCTTCGTTGCCATAGTTTGCATTGCAGACTGCGAAATATGTGAAAATCGGGCAAAGGAAGGGCATAACTGGCCCATTCCACGACAAATCGACAAGGGCATAACACCCAATATTTTGTATTTTGATGAAAATATTTGTGTGGGGTTACCTGATGCGCCAAATCCAGCTATGCTATTTTTAGAAAGATCAGGTCAACGGTCAATTATACGGTCAGTTATAGCCTCTGACATTTCTGAGATGTCACCAAACAAGGGTGTCTTTTGTGGTCCTTAATGCAATGAAGACCAATCCGAATTGTGGAAAAGCATATTTCGGTGAACTCACAATGACCCACTACATCTCTTGGCTAGGTAGAAATTGTCTACGGGATATTTGAAATCGTGACATCGTGACCTAGGGTCACGTGACCTACTATAACTGTCGGGACAGCCACAAAGCCATCTGAAAAAGATGCAGAAATGAAGTTCGACATCTTATCTCTCAAAACAAAGAATAAAAATATGGTTTTGCCCATACAAAATATACACATTTGGTCAAAAATAGGCCAGCATGGTTGTTTTGTGCTAGTTTATCGTGGCCTGTTTTAATATTTGTTTACAGCAGTATATTACTGAAACACAAGCCTTTTGATGTTCGTGGCACGTGATGGGATGAGTATGCTACTCATCTGATCTTGAGTGTTGTGTTGCACAATTGTTCTAAACTCGTGAGGTCAAGAGTTAACCAAATGGCAGAAATGTCTCCGAATTGTGGTAGGTGGCCCATTCTACGACAAATCGACAAGTGAAGGGGCGGGGACGAGTGGTCTAGGGGTAAGATGCTCGTCTCACAATCGAAAGGTTGTGGATTCGAGTCTCACCTGTCGCTACTCTTCGCCCGCGACCAATCGGCGTGAGAGATTGGCGACGCTACATGACTCAACGGTCGACGTGTCGTAAAACCAATAACCAACCAACAAGTGAAGGGCCAAATTACACTCTATGTCTCGATGAAAATACTTGTATATGGTTAGTTTGTGTCTATAATCCAGCTGTGCAATTTTAGATCGGAGAAACGGTTACGGAGTTATAGCATCGGATATTTTTGATAGGTCGCATAGGTCTATGGAGACCTGGAACTCAATGAAGAGTAGCACGAATTCCCCGAAGCTATGTGTCGCTGAACTCGTCATGATCCACTGCGTCTTGTGTCAATTTCGAAAGTTTTGTTCACGCGTTTTTTTTATCGTGAGCTTGTGACCTAAGATAACGTGGCCTAGTTTGACCTTCGAGACAGTCACAATGCTATTTTGGAAATTGAAAAGCGACGAAGGGTGATTTGTGACATCCTAGATCGTCACTTGTAGGGAAAAAGTAATAGAAATGTTTTCCCCTTATGTAATATATGCCTCAATATCAGCATAAAAATGTACGACCATATTTCACCGACAACACTGAAGGTTTTTTATCATCACCAATCACTGTAATATCAACCTTCTGACGTTTCGGACCTCACATTCTTGAATCTAAAAGATGAACCTCATTGACTGAGTAAGCGCATTCATCCTGAACTGATTGAGAACAAATTTGGCGTTAACGCATCCGTTGACACGTGATGAGCATGAAATGAATCGCATTGGATCATGAGCCGTCTACGTCGGTGTACTAAAATAAGGTAACAGAATTACACAATGCAATGGAATAATGCGTTGCAGTACAGTATAATAATGTAATCCAATGTAATGATCTACATATCTGCAGATCATCCCATACCTTGTCAGGATCCCAGTCCAGGCTAATGATCTGTCACTGCGATAATATTAATCAACACAATCTGTATCAGTGTGCACACTAACACGCCTCGCTTCGCCCAGCTACCATTAACACACGCCCCGCATCGGCAAGCAGTTCATGAACTATTACGGTGCTGTGGGTCACTGGTGCAAACTTGTGGTACCCCTGTGTTTCCTTCACCATGATGGCTTTCGAGAAGCGCTCGGTGAGGTGGGTCGTGACGTCTTCCTCCTGCTTTGATATACATCTGAATTTGATGCATCCGGCTAGCTTGTGCGACAGATACTCAAACATGCCTTCCGTCGTCAGTATCTGGTTGTTAAGCGGGCGCTTGAGGCTCTTGAGCGGCGGCACGCTTGGCTGTGCCCCCGATGCCGTCGCAAGCGCCCTTGCCATGAGATGTGACAAAAAAACAACTCACAGGATACTCAAAAATATGTCTGATGGTGACACACATTGACGATGTCATGCTTATTCGTATACTGGCGTCTGTGAAATAAATATTTTGTAGGTCAGGTACTGCAGTCCGAATTTCTGGGATAAGCCGTTGCAGGAACGCATGCACCATGCCGGTGTTGTGCTTTGTGCCGTCAGATATATAGCAGTAGCTTTGATGGCACAGTACCTCGTCCTCATGCCAGTACACTACAAACGGGTGCACCTTACACTGGGACGAACCCCAGTCGAACCCCTGAGCTGCATCCTGCGCAGCACATATTAATAATTTTCAGTGAAATCGTACTAGACAATCACTTCGCCCGCCTTTTCGAAGGTGAAGTGCTGACCTTGTTTGTCAGCCACAAAGTGGTATCTGGGTAGCTTCACGGTTTGCTGGCTCAAGTAAAGCATGCGTGCAGGCTCTTTGTTCTAGACTATTTCTGCGAATGTACAGCGATGCGTGCTCATCCACCGTTTGTATCTAATATCATCATCCATGTCATCATCTGGGACTAAATCACCTTCACTCTCTTCTGATTTGTTCGCGAGGATAATCCATAGAAAGCTTATCACTCCTCTTTACCAGGGCAGTCCTCACAGTTGTGCATCATGCAATCAGTTTTTCGTGCCACATACAGCGTGATCGAGGAGGTTATGGTATTTGAGACCGGGAAGGCCGGGAGCGGATATGAGTAGTTTTAGGATTTCATGATGAGTGCACATGCACACCGAGTACGTCCCACTGCTGTCTGCCAAGACGCAATGCTTCGGACGAAGGGAAACAAAAGTTAAGAAGCCGGTGCGAGGGTTTACAGAGTTCTGCTTCTATAGATCAAATCCCACACAAATTTCCCAAAGCAAGCCTTTTCTGAACTCTACTTTTGGTTTCATCAACCTGTCGCACCATGACACGGTCGGTCTTGCCGAGAGACATCCGTCTGATCTGGTCCGACTCATATATATATTTACTTTTACCTTGACTGCGTCCGACACCCTCCGAAATTTCCCGGCTTCACGGGCAGCACGGTCAGCGACAGTGAGCAGTGAGCATTGGGCACCGAAACACGGTGCCACCCCTTGTTTGTTCCCTTCCTGATGTTTCACTGCATTGGCAAATTTTTATTTTCGCGAGGCAATAAATGGTTGTGCGAGTGGTTTCTCGGATATCGAAATGTGATTGCTATATTGTGGATGCTTCTCTCCTTGTAATTCATGGTAAGGTATAACTCATAAATAATCTACTACCACAATTTGGAGACATTTCTGCTATTATGTTTAACCCTTTACCTTACGAGTTAGAACACTTGTTCAACACAACATTCAGGATCAGATAACTAGCATTATCATCCCATCACGTCCCTCGAACGTCAAAAGTCTTGTATTTCGGTAATATGTCGTTCTAAGTACACATTTATGCAGGCCACGATAAACTGGCGCAAAATTAACCATGCATGCCTAATTTCGAACGAATATGTAGTTTTAGGAGCAAACTCCCTTTTTGCATTGAAAGATAAGACATCGAAGTTTATTTCTGCACTTTTTCAAATCGCATTGAGACTGTCCCGAAAGGTAAAATAGGTCGCGTGACTTTCGGCCACGATGTCACGATTTCAAATATCCCGTAAACGAAAATTTCGAAATAGCCAAAAGTTGCAGTGGGTCATTGTGAGTTCACCGATATATACTTTTGCACAATTCAGATTGTTCTCAATTGAGTTAAACACCTCAAAAGACACCCTTGTTAGGTGACATCTCAAAAATGCCGAGGCTATAACTCCTTGACCGTTGACCTGATCTCTCTAAAAATGGCACAGCTGGATTCGGCGCATCAGATAACTCTATAGAAATATTTGTATCAAAATCTAAAATATTGGGTGTTATTTTGGCCCTTTCACTTGTCGATTTGTCGTGGAATGAGCCAATTGTCAATTTCCGTGTGCGGACAATTAAAAGAAAATGGAGATCTGAGGAACATTTGGAATTAACTAATAAAATGCACGAGGAGATGCATTTCGAAAAAGTGGTCACCCCGCAGAGCAACCGGTATTGCAGGACGCGCATAAAGCTGTAGTTCCGGTGGCACTTGCCAGATGGTGCTGATGGTGGTCGCATGTGTACACATGGCGTGATGCAATACGGATGTCGTCCGTCACGTGCTGCGTGGGGCGGCCTGATCACAAGTCGGCCATGCGTAACTGCAGCTGAGGTCGCACCGGTGACATTGTCCTCTGCCATAGGTCTGATGCCGTACAACTTCGTGTGCGTGGAGGCGGGGAACGTGCTGAGCACGCTCTCTTCTCTGGACGACCTGCTGTCGCACTCCACCTTGCTGAAGCTGCTGCTGCTAGCGCTCGCCACCCTGGTGCCGTCTGTCTACAAATGCTACCGCCGCCGGCGTACCAGTTTCGACTTTGCCAAATCGAGCGTGTTGTGAAGGCGCGCGCCTGTCCGCAGCACATGTGACGGTATGGCAGTTCGCAGAAAGGCCACGGCATACTGCAGCCGGACGGAGTGGCAGCTGGAGCGCAGACTGTAGCCGGACTGCGTGACAGCTGGGGCGCAGACTGTAGCCGGACTGTGGCAGCTGGGGCGCAGACTGTAGCCGGACTGTGTGGCAGCTGGAGCGCAGACTGTAGCCGGACTGTGTGGCAGCTGGGGCGCAGACTGTGGCCGGACTGTGTGGCAGCTGGAACGCAGACTGCGGCGGACTGTGTGGCAGCTGGGCGCGTAGACTGTAGCCGGACTGTGTGTCAGCTGGGGCGCAGACTGTGGCCGGACTGTGTGGCAGCTGGGACACAGACTGTGGCCGGACTGTGTGGCAGCTGGGACACAGACTGTGGCCGGACTGTGTGGCAGCTGGGGCGCAGACTGTAGCCGGACTGTGTGGCAGCTGGGGCGCAGACTGTAGCCGGACTGTGTGGCAGCTGGGGCGCAGACTGTAGCCAGGCTGTGTGGCAACTGGGGCGTGTAGTGCTGTGCTGCGGTGGCGTGTTGTGCTGGCTGTGACCACCCTGGTGCTGCGCCGACCATGGAACTAGTGGGTGTCTGGCGCCGGTGCTCACAGCCCCGTCTCTCTCTGTCCCTGCTCATCGTGTGCGTTAGGTCGGCCAGTTGGCCGCTCGTGACGACCCTGGTGCTGCGCCGACCATGGAACCAGTGGGTGTCTGGCGCCGGTGCTCACAGCCCCGTCTCTCTCTGTCCCTGCTCATCGTGTGCGTTAGGTCGGCCAGTTGGCCGCTCGTGCTAGTGGGTGTCTGGCGCCAGTGCTCACAGCCCCGTCTCTCTGTCCCTGCTCATCGTGTGCGTTAGGTCGGCCAGTTGGCCGCTCGTGCTTGGGCCAATGTGACGTGGGTGCGTGGGTGCGACAGAGCCACTGGAATTGTTGCTCGTGACAGGTATTGACCCAGATGCTTCAGGTGATGCAAGTGTGGGGAACAGACAGCGCAAGCCCAACATGGCGCGCTGGATGACATGGCAGAGAGAAAGCCGGTGGGTTTGGCCGGCGCTATGTGTTCGTCTAGTCAGCAGCGAAGTCAATGTGTGTGCACTGGCAGTTGAATGCTGCTGACCACCGCTGACCTCCAGTGTGGTCACTCAATGTGGCTGGCAGGCCTACGGGCTGACATGGGCCTGCTGACTTGATCCGAGTCTCGTCCAGTTGTGGCTCGTGCGCAGTGTAGACTTGATCCGGGCCTTGTCGAGTCAGACGCAGACTTGGTCCAGACACGCTCGGGACCATCTGGTCGGGGAAGGTTCGCGGCCGCCTGATCCGGATACGTTCGGGACCACATGCAAATCGGATAACCTGGCTTGGACGGCGAACCGCGTGTAACCGAAGCGGTTCAAAGGCGCTACTGACGTGAAGGTTTCAGTTGCACTGCTTCTGTCCAGTGATATACCTTGCGACCCAGGCACCTGTTTGGTACGCCGCTGACCGCTGTCTCGCTGCCGGCTGACGTCATCTGTGCAGCGCAGGCACTCGGCGCCAGTTGTGATGTTCCTTGGGGGTTGTTGCCGGTACATGTTGGTACATGGTACGCCGCTGGCCACAACTGTTGTGCACACCCATCGGTGTTGCAACCCTCGCAGAGCAGTGATCGGCAGTTCAATCCTTATTGATAATGTCTAATCTGAAATGGCTTCATATAGTGCCCTCGGTGGGGATGGCGTTGTGATGGTGGGGCACGTTTCTCTCCTTTCGTCACAAACATGAACACGCGTCAAGATGCCACTGTAGGCACCAACACGCGGAATAGTGGCGGGCGTTGGCAGCTGACTCCTGCAGTGTCGCCATAACCACCTCCGTTACCCCCCAGCTGGTTCAGCGTAGCAAATCTGCCAATAATGATGCTTTGATTCTCACAAAATGGCATATATAGCTCAGCTAAACAAGCGCAAACTGAATGGCACGGTATTTATAGTACCTGGATTACTGAGAGGTCTTCGTCAACAACTATGTTGAGCGGGGGGCGCTATGGCCACTGCAGTCGATGCGCCCCTAAGCCCACAAAAACATCGAACCCAAAAACAAACAAACAAACAACCGAATAAGGGCAGCCTCTACACAATAGAGCAATATGGCAGATGTGGCGGCATGGCTGTCGCCGCAGACTGGATGGGAGTGGAAATGAGGGATGTTGGATGGAACGTTTCGCGAAATGGGAGAAAATGCCAACAAACCTTTGAATGCAAGATAAACATTCGCAATCATTTATGCAATGTGTCTCATCTGCGCCAGTTCACTTATATTCGGTCAGCGGATCGCTCTGTGCGGTTGCATTCATCTTCGTTTTAGTGCTGAATCATAGTGTGTGTTCTAGTATCGATGCTGTGCGGACCCAACGATATACGAAATCAGGTACTTGAAATATTGCTGTTTGAGGTCCCGGAGAGCAAATTCTATTGATGTCAAAAACAAATTTGCACTGCTAAATATCCTCGGAGCGTTCCTAGAGAATGTTCAGGAACTGGTAG